>APFE031322797.1:32759-227411 GCA_000404065.3 Pinus taeda | reverse complement strand
TTTATGGGGTCCAAAGCAGCGCCCCAGAAAATTTTGGTTTTGGACCTTATGTTAGGTTGGGCGAACCCACCTATGGTTTTGTGCATGATTTTCGCACATGTTTTTTGGACGCGATGGTTTTCAATCCATGGTTTTGGACGTGATGGTTTTCAGTCCATGGTATTGGATGCTTCGGCATGTATAAATATGTATTGTAACATTGAAAGGAACAGAATGAAAAATCAAGTTGGTAGTCCCAGTTTTGGGATCCAGTGGGAAATCTTTGTGTATATGTGTTTTATGTGTTATGCTCTCACATTTTTTATTTTTCCTGTGATTTATAATAAGTATGCAAGTAATTTCTGTACAGGGTTAAAACCTACAATTTTGAATCAAGACCTTACCACAACATGGGTCTATGCCATTTCAATATTACAAACAATTCATTGAATTTTGCAACCAAGTTAACATAGAAGATAGAGTGAAATTGGGGGATACATAGCTGATGGCCCTAACATCGTGGATGACTCATGAGGAGGCAAGAGCTGAGGAAGTAAAGAGAGTGATGGAAAAGGACGAAAAGAAACGACTAGTGAGCATAGGATCATCTCCAATGATGCTGATGTAGCACCCAAATATGTTGCCACCTAGGAACAAGCCATCTCAAATTTTGAAGACACACTTAGGTTGTTAGCGACAAAAATCAAGCAAGCCTACTAGAGGAGATGGAATGCCTTACCCCAAGTCTCCATATTAGGGAATATCACTCTCCTTAAATGTTGAGGAATGCATTGGAGAGGACACCCCTATACAAAAGAAGAATGCAAAGATTAAAAGTCAGTTAGATTAGAATCAAGCTTAATCCATCCTTGCTGCTAGGCCTACAACAAGGAACAAATGAAGTAGAGGAGAAGAAGGAGTGGACATAGATAGAAAATAATGCATAATTCTATCCCCAAGAAGGCACACCATATCAGGAGAATTGGGATGTCAGGGAGGCCACCAGGGTTATGAAGGACATTGACATAGATGACTGAGTTGCTAAGAGGATGAGAAACAATTTCAATAGGAGGGTGATGATGAGGCTCATCAATAGGTACATCATAAGGGTCATAATGCCATACTCCAGCTTTATAAATATCTGTTTCTCACATTTATTTACAATTTTTGTTATATTATGCATAGTGGGAGGGGTAAAAGGTGTGTTGCTATGTCATGTGGCCTAGTATGGTTTACTGCAGGAAATGGAGCATTTTTTAGATGATTTCAGCACAGGAGCCCAAAGTAGATAGAAGGGAAAGATTCTAGGAGGTTTTCCACCTCCTTAACTCCCTCAACCAACCAAAATCACCACACTTTCTCTCATAAGCTTGAGATCATTGGTATCCAAGAAGGACGAGGTCATTGGTAGCCAAGCAAGTGCAATTAAAGAAGATCAAGATCCACCCTTCTCAAGTTTTAGGAGATAAACATTCCTATTTTCTAGGGAGTTGTTAGTAGATACCCTCTTGTATAAATAAACATGCTGAAGAGCTCATTAGGATTCGAACTTTGTTTTTAGCTAGGAAGCTATCGAGTTTAAGCACTTGATACTATTATTTCTGACTGGTTATGTGATGTATTTTAGATTGATGATGTTGTCACTCACTATATTGTGGGTTTCATTGGTCAAGGTTATTCGAGAGCAGTGAAGTTAAATCCATTTTGAGGCATAAAAAGCTATCGTAGCTTAAGCAGACCCTCTCCATTTCCAAGTGCTCAGAAACAGTATTCCAACAGTATATAGAAGTCCAAAAATCGACTTCTAGATCAAAAGTTAGAGCATGTTGAAGATTTCATTGGAAAGCTCAGGAAACCCAAAAAAATGGTTAAGTGTGGAGATGAAGCGCCATCGAAGTCCCGAGTATATCGTACTCGGTCATTGGTAGGATTCTCGTGGGATAGACAAACTATTATCAATGGGGGGTTGATCTGCAATTTAACATTGAACCATTGGGGGAGGGTTAAAACAAGGTAACACAAGAATGGATTGTAAAACCAAGGGTTGGCCCTCTCCTTCTCTCTCCTCCATGTGGCATCAACAATTGGTTATCAATGGGTTAGGGTCCAATAGTTATCAATGTGGTTTTGATTTAAAGGACCTTTGCGGGGGCCAATTTGCAATATAAGGTTCTACCACTAGGGAGGGGCTGGAAAGTGTTAACAAAGAAAAACATGAAAAAACCAAGGCCTAGATGGCCCTTTTCTCTCTCCACCATGGGGGCCATAGGGTGATCTTTGATTGGTCCACAGAGCTAATGTGGCAGATGACATGGCAAGTATGGACAATGATGTGGTGGTGGACACGTGTCACTCATTTTTGGCATTTTTAGGGGTCCTATGGGGCTATTTTCGAGTGCCACATGGCACCAACCATAGGGTTACATGTGGCAATGACAACATTAATAGGTTATCAACAATCTGCGATCAACTACTCTGAGTCTCGAGCTTATCGACAATTGAATGGGATAAGGAAGGCCCTGGATGTTATATTTCATGAGCTATAGTTTATGAAAGTTTTGGGTCCGGGAAATTGTTCGGTGAGGGATATTACAATATAAAGAAAAAGGCCCCTTGCATGTTTGTTGAGGGCCTTAAGAACTTCAAAGAAAATCCCTTGGTCTCTGCCTGTGGTCCTATGGGTAAATTGATAAAAGGTGCTGAAAGCATAGAGAACAAGGGGAAATTAAAGGTGCCAACCTGTTTCATCCATTTTTTAATGTTTAAAGCCCTACGACTGAGATAATTAACTGTCACACTTCAGCGAGGCGCCAATAGTGCAGGATAGAGGGAAAAAGGGTGTGATGGGTTGACGGTTAAGGCAAACAATGACCAGGAACTGGCCGAGAGTGGGTTAGTCATGACTTAGAAGGAACACGGTAGGACCAAAGGTGAACAAAGAGGAGTGGCATGAAGATATTTCTAGAAACCATCATTTCAGTTTCGATGGACTAAGTTTGTTTTGTTTTTGTGATCATTGTATTATTATTTTGTTTTTCTTTCAAGAAAGGAATCCTCGTGTTGTAATAGTTAGAGGATTCATAGTGAGACACCTATCCATAGAGACAGCTCCAACTTTAGCCTGAAAGATATTTTTTCTAATTGGTTTTCTTATCCTCCCTCTAATTATAAGAGGGAGGAAAAAACATTGAACAAAGGTTTTGAATTCTAGGAAAATACTGAATGTGATTTTGAAGTTGTATGGATTCCAAATCTACATATTTCTAAATATGAACGAAAGAGTGGTGATTCCCATATTTGAGTATTATAGTATGTTGCTTCTTTATTAAATTTCCATTATGTTCACACATCCTCTCTGAGTTCAAGCAATTGTAGTTGCTAGAAACATATCTTACATTGTTACAAATTCATTGGTGCTAACTAGTTAATACATATGCCTGTATGCAAGTTTGAGATTATATCTTTATATGTGCGCTTCTTGAAATCATAGCATTCACTCTTCTTATATCCACCTGTCTATATTTAGCTTAGATAAGTATAGAACTCTTGATGTTTCAATATCTATGTGATGAGTTAGTATTCTCTTTCTCTTCTTTCATTATTAAGGAAGATAGGATTAAACTGCAAGTCCTTGATTACTTGGCCTCCACTTGTTTTTGCCTTACTATTGTGAGTTGTATATGTGAAAGGATACTAGAAAGACATGGCTTATATCCTTGGATGAGGGAACCAATCCATGTTGTTGTGTGTATATTTTTAAATACTTTGTGTAGAAGATGCATATGATACCTATGGTTTCTTGAGGATCATATGAGATACATAAAATTTAGATGTGTCGAGGCACTGGTTTTGTAAGCAATCCAAGGTCGTGTCTAGGAGAGACAACATCTTTTTGCGCCATTTTCAGGGATCTTATTGAAAGATTTTTCCCCTTAGATATGACAAATCGAACACCCTTCATGTAGGTGAGCGAACTCTTTTCTGATTGCATTCATATCACTTTGGTGACTCCACACCCCACACATTATCATTCATAACCCTGGATTTTAACAGGCCTCATACTCGCTCAGATACATCCCAAAAGAAAAACCCATTTGCATCTGATATAGAAAAGTTAATGTTTAAGAAAGTCGGGAAACAGAAAACTACCCCTGCTTGTACTACCATCTCATCAACTTTTCCCACCTCCACCTCCAATTTTCAGCCCACTGTTGCTCACTACTCAGGACTTACTTCTAAGGCCCTAACATACCCTGCTTCTCCTCCAACCACTATGGTATTGACCCCAGTTCCTGAAGAAAATTTTAATCCCCCTCCACCAATCGAAATGGCTCTTCCAGGCCTTTTTCTAAATAAGTGTGCACCTCATAATTTACCTTATCCTTTGATTGAAATTCCCCAGAACCACCTAAAGCAACTGCCTAGGTTCAATGGGGAAGATTATAACATGACTTAGAGTCACATTGAAGCCTTCAGTTTTTTTTCTCACATCCCAGATGTGGATTAGCTAGATGTGGTCATGAGATTTTTTGTACAAAGTCTTGAGGGAGAAGCCAATAGGTAGTTCAAAGACTTAACCAATACCTCCATCGCCACCTAGAAAGATCTCGAAAACACTTTCACCAAGAAATGGGGAGAAAATAAGAGTCATGGGTACATCCTCACTGATTTTAATACCCTAAGAAAAAAGCTGAAGGAGGATACTTCAGAATTTATCAAAAGATTCAATAAGCAGTACAATAACTTGCATGCTAACATAAACATTCCTCCAATTGTAGTTCGTGTGGCTTTCCTGGGATCTTTTGAGTCCGACATTGTTTTTTCCCTAAGAGAGAGGAAGTCTCTTACTCTAGACCAACTTCAGACCGATGCTCTTGAAGTGGAATCCAATCTGGTCTCAACAGGAAAGTCAAGGGTAAAGAAAAAAACTATTGAACCCAAAAGATGGAAAGAGGAGGCATCCTCCTCTAGTAAAGATAGAAAATCATTAGACCTAAAGGTGGATGAGATGTATAAAATTGTCCGTAGTTTAATAGAAAAGGTTGGAAAGATTGAAATTGAGAACAAGAACCTTTCCATATAGAATGCTCAAGTCAAAAATCAGGGGTATAGCTCTCAATATAGAAGGCCTCCACTGCAACTACTTCCAAGGGAAACAAAGGAATAACTTGTTCAGATCCTACATCCATTATACTTGGAAGATGATTTTAATGAAAAATCATCGGATACACAAGAGATGCAAGGAAATATGCATTTTGCTTTTACCAAAGAAGAATATGAGAATATGGCTCGCCAAGAGGCTAGCCATTGTAGAGAAGAAAAAATAGATGTGGAAGATAGGGATTATTTTTGCAAACAATTTTCAAACTTCACGCAAGCACAACCACAATGTAAGTATGATCTAAGATCTTCAAAGAAGAGGACGATAGAACCAGAACAACAAGGGGAAGCTGCTCCCCAAGTTGTTCCCCAGCACTGAATGATGGGAAGGGTAAGTTGAATCCTAAACCTTCCAACATAAAAGTATTCTTGAATGAGGAAAGAACTAGTTCAGAGGGACATATAGAAAAATAAACACCTATTCTGCTGAAAGCTACCAGTGGCAAGGTAGAAGGAACAGAGCCAGGAGGTACAAAATGAGGCAACCTGCATTCAATCTCCATAAGGAGCTTGAGAAGGTAAAAATTCATGTTCCCTTTATTGATCTCCTGAAGCAACCTATTTATAAACCTCGGGTCTCTCAATTTATGTATCCCTCTACCTCAGCACCAACCCATGATTGTTTAAACCTCCAAGACGAGAGGCCAATGGTCATTTTTGAGCTGCATGTGGAAGAGTTGCATCCTTCTACCACACCTTTTTATGTGACTTTGGTGATCCATGACATTTTTTTGCATAATTGCATGGTAGATTCAGGAGCCTCACACAACCTCATGCCATTATCATTAATGGAATCATTGGGCTTGGAAATCACTAAACCTTACAAGGATTTGTACTCTTTTGACTCTAAGAGATTCAAGTGTTTAGTCATGATAAAGGATCTAGTGGCAAACTTGGCTCAAATCTCGGTGAAAAGTGTGGTAATGGATATAGTGGTGGTTGATATACCTCCTCATTTTGGAATTCTCTTATCCAGATACTGGGGTTCAAAGGTAGGTGACTCTATCGAGATGGATCTGACTTATGCCACCATTCCCACTTTTGGAGGTGAGCAGAGAAGGTTGTATAGAGAATCCCAGTTTGTGAAAACCATGATCCCAACTAAAGGCTCAGAGAACTCCCCAGTGCATGGGAAAGATAGCGACATCTCTTGTTTGTTCCTAGAAGAGGATGAGACCTTCCTAGAGGAAACATCAATACACCTAATAGGGAAGTCAAAGAACTTGGGACCAAGTGAAAATAAAATATGGAAATTATACTTCGATGGAGCAAACTCAAAAGATGGAAATGGAGCTGGAATATTGTTGGTATCTCCAGAGGGCAACCTGATACCCCTCTCGTGCAAAATGGATTTTGAACCGACAACAATGCGACAGAATACGATGCATTGATCCTTGGGATACAAACAACAAAAATGATGAATATCGAATGCCTTAAAATCTATGGAGACTCTGAGTTGGTCATAAGGAAAATCCGAGATCAATTCTAGGCCAAGCACACCAGGCTAATGACATACCGAAATGAAGTGTGGGACTTAATCAATAATTGCTTCCTGGCCTTTAACATTTAGTTTCTACCCAGGGAAGAAAATCAAATGGCTGACTCTCTTGAGGTAGCTGCAAGCACTTCTAGGCCCCCACAGAATCCACTCCTCAGATATGAGATAGAGGTCAAACATAGACCTTCAATACTTGATAATGTCAAGCACTGGCAGGTATTCAAAGATGATGAGCAGTTCAAAAGATTCATAGAAGTCGTTGGGGAGTTTACCGAAGAAGAAGAACAAGAAGAACAAGAAGCCACTCCATGGAAAGGCACAGTGGATGGGGAAAAATATTGCAACTAAAAGGGAGCACCATCCCTCATTGACTTGTTCCACTTGAAGGACTTTTCAATAAAGATGACATATCGTCCAAACAAATGGCCCCAGAGAAGGATGAGAAAGTAGAGGACTACAACATCAGATCAAAGGAGGAACCCTAGATGATCATGTTGTCCAAAGAAATTGCCTTGTAATATAGACATAAGTATTTAGATCTATTCAAAACTTACAAAGATGTATTTTCTTGGTCTTATAATGATTTGAAATCATTTGATACAAATATTATTCAACATAAAATTCCTTTGAAGTGTGGGATAAAGCCATGCAAACATAAACTCAGACAAATAAACCCACTCTTACTCCCCTCCATTGAAAAGGAGGTAAGTAAGTTGTTGCAGGCCAAGATCATAGTCCCTCTAAGACACTCTAAGTGGGTAGCTAATTTGGTCCCTGCCAGTAAAAAGAGTGGAGAGATAAGGCTATGTGTTGAGTTCCAGAATTTAAAAAGGGTGCCTCTAAAAGATAACTACCCTCTTCCCAAGATGGATAATATATTGTAGAAGGTAGTATGTGAAGACAAAATGTCCATGGTGGATGGATTCTTAGGATATAACCAAGTGGTGTTCCACGCTGAAGACCAAAGAAATACTACTTTCACCACCTCATGGGAAACCTTCATGTGCGCATGCATGCCATTCGAGTTGATAAATGCATGGGCCACATTTTAGAGAGAAATAGACATAGCTTTCATGGGTGAGCAATATAAATTGTGGTAGTCTACTTAGACGACATCACAGACTTTTCTAAGACTAATGAAAAGAATATCCTCCATTTAAAACTCACTTTTGAGAAGTGCAAAAGGTATGGTCTGTCTCTAAAGCCTAAGAAATCTCAGTTCACCCTAAGTGAGGGGAAGCTGCTTGGACACATAGTAGCACAAGAAGGAGTAAAGATTGATCCTAAACGAGTCAAATCCATCAACCTTATTCCCCTGTCTAGAAACAAGAAAGAAGTCCAAGCCTTTTGTGGAGGATAAATTTCTTAAGGTGATTCATACCCAATTATGATGAGGTAGTTAAAGGAATCACATATATGCTCAAGAAGGATAATGAAGCTAAGCGGAGCTTCATCCCTTATGATTCTTTCCCAAGGATCAAGGAAGCTTTAATTAATGCCCTACTACTAGTCAACCCCGATTATTCAGTATCCTTCTACATATTTTCTTTTGCCTCTCCACATACCATTGATGTTGTGCTCTTACAAAAAAATGAAGAAGGATTTGAGCAACCCATTGCCTTTTTCATCCATGTCCTAAGGGACGCTAATCTGAAGTATGTTATATATTGAAGAAACAGTCTTATGCATTGGTCAAGGAATTGAAGTCATTCCGTATGTATGTACTGCAATCTAAAATCACAGTGTTTGTCCCAATGACAACAGTTAAAGAGATTCTGGTGTAGGGAGACAACGAAGGAAAGAGGGGCATATGGATAGCTAAAATACAAGAATATGAGTTAGAAATCAAGCCTACCAAGCTCGTCTAAGGCCATGGGTTGGCAAAGATTTTGTCTGAATCCAATTGCGAAGCTCTAGGGATAAGCCTGATCACTGAGGAGGGTAGTTTAGAGGATGGACATAGTAGGAGCTTAGCACCTTGCCAGCAAAGCACTATCCCCAGTTGGAGCTAATGTTGTCACTCACTACATTGCGAGTTTTATTGGTCAAGGTTGCCCGAGACCAGTGAAGTTAAAGTAATTTTTCTGGCCACAGAATCTATCAAAGCTTAAGAAGACCATCTCCATTGCTAAGTGCTCTGAACATTTTTTCCAACAGTATTAGAAATCTAAAAATGGACTTCCAGATCAAAAGTTAGAGCTTGTTGAAGATTGCCTTGGAAAGCTCAGGAAACCCAAAAAAGTGGCTAAGTGTGGAGATGAAGCACAATTGGGGTCCCGTGTAGATCACAATCAACCATCGACGTGATCCCTAGGGCACAGACAAACTATTATCAGTGGGGGGGGATTTGCGATATAACGTTGAACTGACAGGTGAGGGTTAACACATCGTAACACACCTCCATGTGGCGTCAACAACCATCTATTGGTTGACTTGGGCCCAACATTTATCGATGGAGTTTTGATTTAAAGGACATTTGTGGGGGCCGATTTGCGATATAAAGTTGTATCGCCAGGGAGGGGCCAGAAAGTGTTAACAAATAGAAACATGAAAAAACCAAAGCATGGCTGTCATTTTTCTCCCTCCTCCAGGGGGACCACGTGGCATCCTTTGATTGGTCCACCAAGCTGATGTGGTAGATGATGTGGTGAGTGCGGATGATGACATGGTGGTGGACACGTGTCACTCATTTTTGGTGTTTTTAGGGGTCCTATTGGGCTGTTTTTGGGTGCCACTGGGAACCACTCACAAGGTGTAATGTGGCAGTGATGATCTCAGTAGGTTATCGGTGGTCGAAAACGCTGAGTCTCGGGCTTATCGACGATTGTGGTGTGATAAGGAAGGCCCCAAATGCTACATTTTATAAAAGTTCTGGGTCCGGGAAATCAGTTGTGAGGGATATTGCGATATAAAAAAAAAGGCCACTTGCATGTTTATTGAGGGCCTTCAGTGCTTCAAAGAAAATCCCCTCATCTCAGCTTATGGTCCTATGGGGAAATTCATGAAAGGGCTTGAAAGCATAGAGACTAAGGGGAAAATTAAAGGTGCCTGCCTGTTTCATCCGTTTTTTAATGTTGAAAGGCCCACGGCTGAGCAAATTACCTGTCACACTTCAACAAGGCGTTGATAGTGTAGGATATAGGAAAATGGGTGTGATGGGCCGATGGTTAAGGTAGACAATGACCAGGAACCAACTGAGAGAGGATCAATCATGAATTAGGAGGAATAGACCAGGACCAAAGGCCAGCAAAGAGGAGTGGCATGAGGACATTTCTAGAAACCATCATTTCATTTTCGATGGACTAATTATGTTTTGTTCTTGTGATCATTGTATTGTTATTCTATTTTTCTTACATGAAAGGAATCCCCCTCCTGTAATAGGTAGAGGATTCACGCTAAGACACTGATTCATAGATACATCTGCAACTTTAGCCTGAAAGATATTTTCTGTAACTGATTTTCTTGTCCTTCCTCTCATTATAAAAGGGAGGAAGAAACATTAAAGAAAGGTTCTGAATTCTAGAAAAAAATTGCTTGTGCTTTTGAATTTGTATGGATTCTAATCTATATCTCTCTAAATATGAATGAAACAGTCGTGATTCCAATATTTGAGTATTACAGTTTGTTTTTTCTTTGATAAACTTCCATTATGTTCGCACTTCCTCTTTGATTTCAAGAAATTGTAGCTGCCAAAAATATCTTTTATATTCTTACAGATTTGTTGTTATTGGCTAGTTAATGCATATATCTGTATGCAAGTCTAAGATTATATCTTTAAATGTGTGCTTCCTAAAATCATAACATTCACTCTTTTTACATCCACCTATCTATATTTAGCTTAGATAAGTATAGAAATCTTAATGTTTCAAGCTCTATGTCATGAGTTAGTATTCTCTTTCTCTTCTTTCATTTTTCTACAAAATCTAATTAAACTGTAAGTCCTTGATTACTAGGCCCACACTTGTTTTTTCCTTATTATTGTTAATTGTATATGTGAAAGGATACCAGAAAGACATGGCTTATATCCTTGGATGAAGGAACCAACCCATGTTGTTATGTGTATATTTGTAATTACTTTATGTAGAATATGCATATGATACCTACAGTTTCTTAGGGATCATATGAGATAAATAGAATTTAGATGTGCCCAAGCACTGGTCTTCTAAGTAATCCAAGGCTGTCAATGGGAGAGACAACAGATGAAATGATCATGAGAAGTTTCTTATTGATCAATCACTTAGTTAGTTCCAAAGGGTTGAGGCTCTTGTGTTTGGGCCCAACCCTAGTAGCTTAGGTCCCTCTTATGTATTGGTATTTCTTTTTAGCTTAGAGTTCTTATTAATTTTCTGCAGTTTATTATAACATAAACCTCAATTTTTTTTTTTGGTTGCAACCTCTATCTCATCTCTCTCATGGGAGCATGAATGGAAGAATATACAATCATAGTCCAAAAGTTCTATGTTTATGATTTCTTGGAAGAAGGTCTATATTAGTCAACTTGGTTTGAATATGTTTACTATAGCTTAGGAGTTGATTCATTGACTATATCATAGTTTCTGGAATAGATTAGATAGTATTTAAATTCAACTCATCTTTTCCAATATTAGTTATTTTATTTTTTCAATGATAAAAGAGTATGTGCATGTGATGTTGTTGGGCTGTTTGGATCTACAGGTAAGGGGCCTTTCACCATCTCCATCTTGGAATTCTTCACCCTATTTGATGAATCCCAAAAAAAATTTCTTGGTCTCATTCCCTTAGGTTATCGTGAGTAGCTCTCCTTGTTCAAAACGTACCTTCCTAAGGTGTTAAGATTGGCTAGGGGTGTTGGCCACCTTTCATCCATATACTACGATCTCCATCCGCCTTACTATCCCTTGAACTCATCATTCCTACCTCCTAAACCTTCTTCGCAACCTTGTTATAGCATTACATGCCTTCCTGTAGCAATACAGGGCACCTGTAACAACCTTCTATAACATGATTGTAGCAGTCTGTTTCACCATCTCTTTTGACCTATGATGAAAGTTTGACTTAGTTTAGAAGTAAGTTGACCCCCAACTATGACTCCATAATCAAGGCCAACACCTAAGCCATTCCAACCATTCTTTTCCTTCACAACAAAATAGGATAGCATTAGTTTCTTTATCATAGATTTAGCACAAATAGAACATTGATTTATATGCAGGTGTGAGCTAGATAGATGATGCATGAAACCTTGAGTTGTGATTTGGTAGGTTGTTTTCTTGTCTACAAGTGGATTTGGTAGCTAGATGGTTGATTAAAAGATAGTGTGGTTCCCTTTCTGCAAGTAGTGTAGCTCTTGTATTTTCATGAATTGATCCAGTAGCATTTACAAGTTCATAACATCTACAAGTTGAGGTTTAAAAATAATTTTCCTTTTTGTCATTGGAGATAGCTTCTAAATTGATCACTCATTAGTTTCCCTCTAATTCAATAAAAATAATGGTCTTGGAGCACTATTGATCAAATAGTTGAGATCACCATTAGTAGAATCCCATCTACTATGTATATAGCACTGTCATCTCAAAGTTTGTATGAACCCTAGGTTTCTAAATAGAGTTGAGGATCCCTTGGGAGTTGCGACACTCTTGGTTTAGTACCAGGGCCCACCAAGCTCATAAGAAAACAACCACATCACTAAACAAAATTTCTTCTTATGGGCACTAAAGAGTAATGATATCACAAACCAAGGTGCCTCAGGTTATCCCTATGACTTGCTAGAATTCTCTCAAATCCAGCCCAAGTAGGGCTACCAACATATGTCTTATAGCTAGCTCAGGTATACCTATAAAACACCTTCCATATTTTCATACAATTCTTCCAAGTCATGTCAAAACTTCATTTCAAATCAAGTCATTGAAACATCATTGTCATTATAACTATAATTGCATCATTGTAACTTGTTAAATCATCAATAGTCACTTATCAATGTAGCCAAGTCAAGCCAAACCAGAGGTCACTATTGTACATGTATCAATGAAGGGAACAAGTCACTATATCACTTCAAACCAAAAGTCACTATGATAACATCGTCACCATTGTCAAGAAGTTATGTCTCAAATCATTCTTATGTGCCAAGTAAATACATTCATTGTTGAATCAAATTAATGTTACACAATATCATTCCATTTAGGTTACTATCATTTATCAAGTCAAGTCAACATGAAGTCAGAAGTGTCAATGCATCACTGTCAAGTCAACCTAGTTTATATGTTAGTTCTTTGTCTATCAAGAATTCAAGTCTATTATGTCATGTAACTATTACATGTGACTATCACCAAGAGAGGTATTGTAAAATCACTGTTAAATTATTGGGATGTAATAAACACAATACTGTCCAACTCCTCGATTGATTTTGATGATAAAGTCTTATACTGTTGTAGGAATCCAAGTCACATAATGTGATCTCAAGACAACTGTTATAAAAGATCCTATGTTTAAGTTATCATAAGGAGGTCTTAAGAAGACTGGCATTGTGACTTTCTAAGGATGCTTTCACAAACCTAGTTAAGAATGTCATTGTTGCATTGTTGATTGATACCTCTACTTCCTAGGTAATCAATAACACTATCCTAAAAATCTTTTATGCTCAACAAATGATCCGAATTTAAGCAGTAACACAACAAATTACAAAGATAACCACAAACACAAAGATGCAACGGAAATAATACTTCATTTCATTAATGTAAAACACTGCAATATGCTTACAAACAGAAATGGAAATAAACCAACTAGGGCGATGGTAGCTTATCCTTGAGAAGAGATGTGGCAGCTACATGCCTCTGAACTCTATTACAATGAGGCCCAAAGGCCTATTTATTATTGAGAGACAATGGAAAACCCTTAACATCCAAAAAACTAACCCTAGAAGATGAAACGCCAATTTGTGGGCCTTGCTTTGGGTAAGTTGGTACATCAACTTCCCAGGGTTGTAACTTTGGCACTCGATCTTCATTTGACATGTACAATAGCTTGTTAAAAAGATCTATCTAAGCACTACAACTTTGGGAAGAGAAACATCGGTCCATGGACCCATGTTCCTCTCAGATTTCCTAAAAAATGTCATTTCGGGCCTCAAAATGGATCCGGAAGTTCGGGACCCAAAAAACAGCTAAAAATAGTAAATTTTGCTATAATTAAGAAAACTAAAAAACCAAAAGAGATAGTTGTGGTGGTCCAAATGGGATAGGTGGGTGGCCACCAGTATCCACTGGGATCATTCCTCCCCCTTAGGAAGCAATGGTCCCCATTGCATTGAGTTCCTCCATCTGCTGAACTTGTTCCCAGATGAGCTGTTCTGAAATCTCTAATGTGTCTAGTAATGGTGGGAAACATGGTTGATGATGGTCCACATTGAACACTCGGTGCAAGCAAAGGAATGGAGGATTGTCGTGCTCCAAATCATTGTTTCCCATAGCCTTGGGAATGCTGTAAGGACCATATCGCAGTGATCAGAGCTTCTGATGGGCTCTTGTAAGGCATTCTTTCTGTAGATGCAACCAAACTTTGTTTCCCACTTGAAACTTGTGTGGTACCCCTGTGGGTGAGGAGAAGTTGTTCCTGTGTTCTGTCATGCTGTATCCCTTTGTTGCTACTGTTGCGTGGAGGAACCCTTCACGGGGGTCATCGATGTGGCAGTGAACTTCCCCTTACAGCGTGAGGCCTTGACTCATACACAACCTGTCGCCTCCACAAGTATGGTTGGCCTAATAATACATCACAAACATCCAGAGGTGTAACATCACACAATACCTCGTTTCTGAAAGGCTTGATGTTGTAGGGAAGGCAGCACTATTGTCGAAATTTTAGATCTCATCCTTCATGAAGCCAACCAATATTGTATGGTTGCAGGTCTGGTGTAGTCGGTAGTCCCAACTGCTTCACAACCTTTGCTGAAATGAGATTCTTTTGGCTGCCACTATCGACAATGAATTGCAGCGGTGAACCCTTCACCCAAATCTATGAGTGGAAAAGATGTTCCCCCTCCTCTGGATCTTGGTAGTGGCAACAGTGACACTGTGCTCTGCATCAATGATCTGCATGCCTTTACGATTCCCCTTGTTAGGTTCTAACTCATGGTAAAAACGTGCATCTGATTCGAAAGCTTTCAACTCAGCCACCAGTGGCTACTTGGTCCAACACTCACTTGTGTTATGAGTGGGACTCTTGTGGAACTCACACAACTTTTCTGTGTCCTTCTTCAACTTTGTGGTGTTGTTCTTTTCTTGCGCCTTCGACGGGTTGTCTTGGGTCACCCCGCTTTGGCTTTGTCCTTTGGTCTTTGGATTTCTAGATCCAAAGTCTCGCTTCTTTTGTTTCAACTTTTGCTCCATTTTGACAGGGTATCGGTACGACGAGCTGAGTGAAGAGATGTTGAGGAACTCCATCTCTTCCTAGTTGTATCTATGTAGGTAGCCATGGTATTTGAGTACCAAATGTAACTCAGAGTCCTTGATACCCAATTGTGTGAGAAGGGTATGAAAAATGTTTGTGAACTTTGGCACATCTTGGTCCCTTCCCTGCCATAGCATGGTCCACTTTATGTATTTTTCCTCGTAGCTTTTGACAAGGTAGTACTGCTCCTTGATGGCATCGCAGAATGAATCCTAAGTGGGTGCGACTGAAAATAGTGAGCCTGTGCCTTCATCCTTCTGCTCGCAGTAGGTTTTCGAACAGTCCTTGACGTGGGGGACTTCTTTGAGAAGAGCGAAACCAATATTTTCCTGACTCGAAAATTCATGAACAAAAAAATAACTTCTAGCAGATTTAACCATTTATCTATGGCATCCACGTCTATTTGACCCTCAAATATGGGGATTTCAAAATCAACTTGTACCTTAAACAGTGTGGTGTTTCCAGAGAAGCTGTTCGAAGCTGATGCGTCGCCTCTAGGTAGCTGCTGAAGGATTTGTGCAAAGATGTCCATCATCGCATTCCTTTGTCACTCAATGGCTTCTTCGAGTAAGATTTTGATAGGATCACCTGCCCCCTTGGCTTTCTTTTCATCCGCCATGGGAGGCCGTTGGGATTTGTGAGGCTGGTCTTGCAAAGGTTCAACCAGTTCAAGCACTAACTCCTTATATCCTGAACTCGTTGGGCACATGCAAAGAAAAATAGATAAAAAGAAGACCGCTCCGATACCAGTGATCCGGATTGAAGCAGGAACACAACAAATTACAAAGATAAACATAAACACAAAAATGCAACGGAAATAATACTTCATTTCATTAATGTAAAATACTGAAATATGCTTACAAATAGAAATGGAAATAAACCAGCTAGGGTGATGGTCGCTTATCCCTGAGAAGAGATGTGGGGGCTACATGCCTCTGAACTTTGTTACAATGAGGCTCGAAGGCTTGTTTATTGTTGAGAAATAATGGAAAACCCTTAACATCCCAAAACCTAACCCTAGAAGATGAAACGCCAAATTGTGGGCCCTGTTTTGGGTAAGTTGGTATATCAACTTCCTGGGGCCGTAACTTTGGCACCCGATCTTCTTTTGACACCTACAATAGCTCATTAGATATATCTATCCAAGCACTAGAACTTTGGGAAGAGCAACATCGGTCCATGGACCCATGTTTCTCCCAGATTTCCCAAAAAACATCATTTAGGGCCTCAAAACGGCTCCAGAAGTTCGAGACCCGAAAAACTGCTAAAAATAGTAAATTGTGCTATAATTAAGGAAACTGAAAAATTGAAAGAGACAGTTGTGGCAGTCCAAATGGGATAGGTGGGTGGCCACCAATATCCACCTGGATCAATAAATATATAGAAGTTTTATGCATGTGATCAAGTTGATTTGCAAGGAAATTTATAAGTCAATAGGTCAAATCTATAAGTTAAGTCTATAGATTAGGTCCATAGGTAAAGTCATTGAAAATGTCTCATGCGTATGTCATACATTATTTCCATTGTTACATCATTCACTCTTGTTAAACTTAGTTATAGGTGAGAAGGTCACTGCTATGTATATTGTTATTATGTAGATGAGAATCCAACCACTCGGTTAGTGCATTTGATCCTTGAAGTTCATTGATACATAATGAGATTGTGGTGAGAATTAATGTCATATACTGACAACTGTAGGTGAAAAAACTTCCTTTTGCTGCCCTAACTAGACTTAAAGAAAACCTAGAAAGACGTACCAAATCTTGTTCTTCCTTTCCCTAGACTTAAAACAACTTAACACAGACCTACCAATTCTCTTCAAGACCTATCTTAAAACAATTTAAAAACTACTTTGACACTTAATGTTGAGCACAAAGATCCAAATAGGTTTTAGAGGAGATATACTTTGTGTCGCAGAGATAAAGGACCTCACCTTTACGCAAATTGTGATAATTTTTTGTGCCCTAACCATCGAACCAAAGACTTTATACTTTAGGAATCAGAGGAGAATATACAATAATAAATGCGACTTCAAAGAGAACTCAAGGTATAAACTTGCAAACAGTCCAGCCAGGTTTGAAGCACATGTTTGATACTTTGAAAGAACACTGCAGTATGAATATTCAATTGACAATATATGTTTGAAGTTTCATGAGAACACATAGGTTCGAGTCCTAAATCTTTTGAAGAGGCCAAAGAATGATCAAATATCTACAAGAAGAGTACCACACAACCAATACACCAAAATGAATAAAAAGAATGAGTTACCAGAGCCTGCCAATAACTCCTCTAAATTTTTCTATCCTCACTCATGTGTCCTCAATTAGGCCGAATATGGCAGAGCAGGGATGATGAGATAAGTGTTGAATTTATGATGTGATTTGAGGGAAGATTTAGGTCTAGTTTTATAATGTTTACTTAGTCTAATTAGAGGCTTCTAATGTTTGGAGGATTCTAAAGCCCTAATTTGATCCATTTTTTAATGAAGGTACATTACGTTAGGCCTAAGCAATGCCTATTATAGAGTTTAAGTGTAATTTGCACACAAATTATGTTTATTGAACATATATATAAATTTTAATCTATCTCATCCACAATGCCTATTATGGAGTTTAAGTGTCATTTGCAGACAAATTATGTTTATTGAACATATATATATTTTAATCCAACATATATATATTTTAATCCATCTCATCCACAATCACAATATGCTAAACCCTAACCTAATGTGGGAGGAACATTTCCTTAAACCCCGTAAACTTTAAATTTGTGTTATTTGTATAAGAGTTTGACACAAATACACCTTAATTCGAGATCTAATTTTTACATAGTCCAGAACGAAAGTAAAATTTCAGATAAACTATCCATTTGTCAAAAACTTGCTCTATTATAAATCAATAAATCGATGAATATTCATATATTTAATCTAAAAAGGACAAAATCCCTTTGGTTCTCTCGGGCATGGGAACAGAGGTTGCAGGCTCTGTAAGCGTAACCCTTATAATGGGCATACTTATTACTCTAGCCGGAGCTCTGGTTGTTCCTGGAAGCACCACATCCCACCGGGTATAGCACGAGGAAAAACAACATGATGTTATTGAGAGTTGCCACCTTGCACCAGTCATACTTCAGGCTCGCCAGGACCTCGGCCTTGAAGGAGTGGCACTCATACTACATAGTAGAACAAATCCTCCTCATTCTTCCATGTTATACAACCGTCGTCCAACGTGTCTACAGTTTTGTTGTTGTCATACCGAAATCTCCACGAGTCAGGTGGTTTGTGCACCCAGATTACACAAGCCAAGAAACAAATAATTTAGTCTCCTTCCGTGAATCGAATCCTTATCAGAATAAGGGAAAAAGTACCCAAACCAAAATATAAACTTGCGAGATCCCAGAGCAAAGATCCTAACTGAATCGAAAATATTTAATTTGGCCATTCTCAACTGAATTGCGGATTCTCAAAATATTCTGGAATCGAAGTTACACATTAACTTTTGCCATTTCTAAATATTTTGGAATCTGCAATCAAGTTAAATTCAAGAATTTTATTCCCATAAACTTAAAAATAAAATCGATTTATACGCTCTTATAGACATTGGCATCGCGGAGGTAACTCTCCACCATTTTCCTCCCACCACTTCTCCTTCAGAATATAGTATAAGCCCATGCGAGTGGTCCAGTACAGGACTTGCTAAGAAGAGCACATACACACGCTTTGTCTGAAGCATGCGGATTAAGTCACAGTTCCAGCATCGAGCGCACCAGAAAAGGCGACAGCAACAACAGCACAAAAATTGGATTGCGGTAGCAGACTAGAAATGTTCGAAAGGTGAAAAGATCGTAGATGTACTGAACGTGAACTTAATTTGATGCAACTTCACTAGATTAGTTACTAGATGTATTGAATGTGAACTTAATTTGGTGCAACTCAGCTAAAATGGGAGAGTTTATGTCAGCGAGGTTCATAAAGCAGCTAAGTGTTGAAAAGTTGGACATGTGGTAGAGAAATTTATTTTAATTAAAATTTTCAAATGGATTTTTCAAAAAACTATAAAGTTATGAATATTCTTTAAATATGTTATGGAGGTGAAATCTAAGTCATTGACTTGTTTTTTCACAAGATTAAATTAAAATTGTAAAAGCCTAATTCTGAAATAGACACTCTATCTATATAATTACGTTACTAAAATTTCATTATAATCTGTATATTATTATTGAATACTTTTCTTGAGAGAAAAAACATTTTACAATGTATTGTAACAATTTAACTGTTAAATAATATATCGAGTGTGTTGTGGAGTGGGTCTTTTTGGGAGGATGGCTTCTCTAAGAAATCAATGTCTAATGATCGTATGTTTATGTGTCGTTTATTATTGCAACTGCCTTTATTTAATTTCTACATATTCCTTTCTAGTTGATTAATATAGAAAGTGTATTTCACATTTTTACTTCATTTCATTTAGCATAAGAGCATGGAAAACTCATATCCAAGGTGTTAGGGATGGTTTTTTTTAATAATATTATTCTGAGTAGGAGCTTGCATAAAAGGAAATCTTGGTTTAAGGAAATGGAAAGAATGTATATATTTTGAATAGAATTGTTTTCTAATCTCACGATGAATGATCTTCTTAAATGTCCAGATTTATTGGTTGTAGGGTGTAGAACCAAACTTGTCAATATGAAAGAAGGGTGGATGGTGTTGCAGATAAAGGTGAGAAGCATTATTAGGTTAGATTTGGCCATTTTAGTATTATGGAATGCATTTGAAGAGAAAACCATAACAATTTTCAAGAAGTAGTTGGGGGTTTTGTATCACAATTTTTTCTTTTGGCTTGAACTACATGAGATTTGAACCTTGAATCACATGGCTTACATAGTATTTCATAACATGACAATCACAAATTGAGCTACTCATTGTGGTCTAATAAATAAGTAAAGGAGGACATGGGGATGGGATTTGATCCACTTTTGTGTGTACAACTGACAAAACCATTTTATATGGTCTCACTAGGCGTAATCACAAGTCGTTGGAGGAATTTTCAGATCTAAAATGGGTCTCCTAAGGAAATTATAGAATAATGGTGAAAATAATAAAATAATATTAGATTACATCATCAAATTCTAGAGGGAAAAAAAGAAAACTATTTTTTCAACTTGTATTTTAAACTTATCTTCTGATGGGTTTACTCAAATTTAGAGTGAGAACACTCGTTGGATGCAAAATTTTATTCATCATCCAAGGAGTATGTATGTTTCATACTTTCAATGGACCCTTCTAAATGGAAAATGAAAAATACATAAAAAAAACATAATTTCAATCACATTTTTTCATGTTTTTCTCATTTTTCATGTAGAAAGGTCCATTGAACATATGCAACATGGGTACTCTTTGGAGAGGCACCTAAATGAATTTAATACTATTGTTACCCATTTGATATTAGTCGGAGTGAAGATGGATGATGAGTAATGTTGAATGCTATTGTTGTGTTCTTTAGTTGATTCATGATATAATCCAATAATGGCGATTGGAAGTACTGTAAAAAAAAAATATTCTTTTTGAATTCGAGGATGCTTTAATTTCATAGCAGGTGAGGTGGAAATATTTTGAATCCACTAACGAGGCCCTTGTTTTCATGGAATATTTTAGAACAAAGGAATGAATATATAAAAGCATAGATCTAAATCCTTTGGAAGGTTGTTTTGTGTTATATTCTTTCCACGACTAGCTGACATAGTTAACCGGGGGGTTAGAGGGGGGACGGAGCCCCACTTCATTGTGCTGATTGTGTAGTGGGGGGGTCACAGGGGGTTTGAAGCATACCCGTAACTCCACTTTATGGGGTCTGGGGCAACACCCCACAAAATTTTGTTTTTGGACCCAATGTTAGGATGGGTGGACCCACCTATGGTTTTGTGCAGGATTTTTGCACATGTTTTTGGATGTGATGGTTTTCGGTCCATGGTATTGGATGCTTCAACATATATAAATATGTATTATAACATTGAAAGGAACATAATGAAAAATCAAGATGGTAGTCTCGGTTTTGGGATCCAGGGGAAAATCTCTGTGTATATGTGTTTTATGTGTTATGCTCTCGCATTGTTTATTTTCTGTGTTTTAGAATTCGTATGCAGGTAATATCTGTACGGGGTTAAAACATACATTTGGTATCATAGTAGTTTTGGCTTCAAGGGGACCCCTTTGTTGGTGAGGGGTTTTACTCAGGCCTGTGGCAAACCCTGTTCAACGGAAGATTTGTGAGATCGATTCTGGTGGTGAAAGAAGATGGCGAGCAGTAGAAAGATAGAGATCGAGAAATTTAATGGTAAGAGTTTTGAGTTATGGAAACTCAAGATGGAGGATATGTTGGTGGATAAATATCAGTGGATCACAGTAGATCCAAATACTAACCCAATGGGAGTGTTCAATAAAGAATGGAAGAAGTTGGATCGGAAGGCAAAGAACACAAGATGATTGTGTGTCTCGAATTCATTATTATTGAATGTATCATGGGAAGCTACGGCAAAGGATTTGTGGGAAAAGTTAGAGACTTTGTACCAATTTAAGTCTTTGGTGAATAAACTATTCCTGCAGAAAAAATCTATATAACCTAAGGATCAAAGATGGAGACTTGGTGACAGAGCATCGAACGCATTTAATACTGTGGTAAGTCAGTTAGCATCTGTTGATATTAAAATTTCAGATGAAGATAAGTGCATCATTTTCTTGTGTTCTCTATTAGATTCGTGAGATAGTCTAGTTATTGCAATATGTAGCAATGCAACTGCCTTGTATTTTGATGAAATAGTCTCATCCTTGCCAACGGAGGAGATGAAAAGGAAAAATATGAAGAGGCAGAATGGTGATGTCTTGCCTGTACGAGGACGGTCCCAGAATGGAAACAAAAATAAGTCATTGAGTGGGAGATCTAAATCTAGAAGGAGATTTATATCTCTAGGAAAACCTGTAAAGGTCGTGTGGTGGAAATGCGGAAAGGAAGGACACTACAAAAGGGACTATAAATCTAAAGCTCCTGATAAAGGAATGGGATCTGATGATGCTCCTTCTGCAGAGGCGAAAACCACGTCAGATGAAGGTGGGAATGTGTACTTGGCTTCTTTAAGTACACATGTAGATCATGAGGCATGGTTGATTGACTTAGGTGTATCCTTTCACTTCACTTCCCATAGAGAGTGGTTCTACGACTATGAGAAATACAATGGTGGTGATGTCTTTTTAGGGGATAATAGGAAGGCTAGAATCATTGGTCGCAGAAAAGTAAAGTTGAAGTTGCAAGGTGGAAGGGTTAGAACACTTCCGGGTGTTCTGCATATTCTTGCATTGGCCAGAAATCTAACTTCTGTAAGCAAGCTGGATGGTGTAGGTGCAAAAACAGTGTTCGAGAATGATACCTCTAAAATGGTTTGAGGAGAACTGGTATTGATGCAGGGAGTTTGAATTGGAACTCTATAGAAGCTGCAAGGTAGCACTATTATTGATAGGTGCAACAGTTCTATGGTTCCTAAAAGTGGAGTAGAAAATCTAGTGGTCTTTGGAGAGAAGACCATGTTGTGGCATCAAAGGCTTGAACATATTAGAGAGAAGGGCCTTCGAATACTTCATGGTAAAGGTATGGTAGAAGGTATGAGTAATAGCTCGCTGGAATTTGATTTATGTGAAAATTGTGTATATGGGAAGTAGAATCAGGTGAGTTTCCCCTTTGGTAGTAAGAGGGCGAAATAGATATTAGAACTTGTGCACAGTGATGTGTTTGGAACTGTGAAGGTTCCATCACTAGGTAAGTCTGTCTCCTATGTATCATTTATAGATGACATCTCAAGGAATACATGGATTTATTTCCTTAAGAAGAAATTTGAAGCCTTTGTGAGGTTTAAAGAATTTAATGCTCTCGTGGAAAATTGGATAGAGAAGAAGATAAAGGTGTTGAGGACAGATAATGGTGGAGAGTTTTGCAACAAGAAATTTGAAGTATTCTGTAAGAAGTGTGGTATAGCACAACAGAAGACTACTCCATATACACCTCAGCAAAATGGAGCTGCAGAAAGAATGAATAAGATGTTGATGGAGAGGGCAAGAAGCATGCTCAGTGGTGCCGGGTTAGGATAGGAATTCTAGGTAGAGGTGATGGATATTGCATGTTACCTGGTCAACAGGTCACGTTCATCAGCGTTGGAGGATAAGACTCCACAAGAGGCATGGACTAGTAAGAAACCCTCTCTTTCACATCTAAGGGTTTTTGGATGTGATGCATATGTACATGTTCCAAAGGAGAAACGGACCAAGTTGGATAGTAAATATGAAAAGTGCATCTTTATTGGGTATAAGGATGGTTTAAAGGGTTATAAGCTTTGGAACCCAGTAACAAGGAAGGTTGCGTACAACCGAGATGTGGTGTTCAGAGAGGTGAAAGATGTCATTAAACATGAAGTCTAACCAAAGGAACCTGAGAAGATAGAGTTTGAGTTAAAGGAGAAATAATATGACTCTACAGCACAGGAGGAATCAAAAGATGAAGAGCCACAAACTTTGGCTGTGAGAAGATCAATTCGGGAAAGAAGGCAACAAGAAAGGTATAGTCCATCTACTTTCTGTTCAAATTTTGCTTTGTCTATTACTGATGATGATCCCATAACTGTGAAGGAAGCAATGGATTTAGAGGATGGAAAACTCTGGAAAGAGACCATGGTTGATGAAATGGCATCTTTGCACAAAAGTGAGGCTTGGGATCTGGTGGAGTTGCTAGCTGGAAGGAAACCCATTAGCAGCAAATGGGTGTTCAAAAACAAAACAAATGCAGAAGGAAAAGTGGAGAAATACAAAGCTTGGTTGGTATTATTCCCAGGTGCCGTGAATTGATTTTGGTGATATTTTTTCTCCTTTTGCCAAGGTAACTTCTATTATATTACCTTTATCTGTTGTTGCTGCTTTTGATTTTGAGGTAAAACAGATGGATGTGAAGACAACATTTCTTCACATGGATCTAGAAGAGGAGATCTATATGAAGTAACCTGAAGGCTTTGCAGTGAAGGGTAAGAAAGAACTGGTATGCAAGTTAAAGAAGTCTTTGTATGGGTTAAGGATGTGGTATCATAAATTTGATACATTTATATTGGGACTTGGCCTCACCAGAAGAAAAGTAGATCACTGTGTCTATTTTAAATTAATTGGTGACCGTGTTATTTATTTGGTCCTGTATGTGGATGATATGTTTCAGGTTGGAAATGACAATGAAATTATCGAGGATTTTAAGACCCAATTGTCCTCCAAATTCGACATGAAAGATCTTGGTGCTGCAAACTATATTTTGGGTGTGGAAATTAAAAGATATGAGCAAAGAGGAAGCTCTGGTTAAACCAGAGGAAGTATGTCGAGACAATACTGCAGAGGTTTAATATGTAGGATAGTAAACAGGTGAAGGTTCCTATTCATGTAGGTGTGAGGCTATTTGCTGAACAGTGTCCCAAGACACAATGAGAGGAAGAGAACATGTCACGTGTTCCATATGCAAGTGTAGTTAGTAGCCTGATGTATGCAATGGTCTGTACTAGACCAGACATTGCACATGCAGTGGGAGTATTGAGAAGGTTTATGTCAAAACTAGGGAAGGAGCATTGGACAACAGTGAAGCGGGTTTTCAGGTATTTGCATGGCACTAGTGATTATGGTTTGTGCTACCAAGGAAGACTAGGATTAGACATAATGTTCGATATTCGTGGCTTTTTGATGCGGACTGGGCTAGAGATTTGGATCAGAGAAGATCTACAAGTGGGTATGTGTTTAACCTATTTGGAGGTGTAGTCAGTTGGATGATTAAGAAGCAATTTGTAGTGGCACTATCAACTACAAAGGTAGAATACATGGCAACCACTCATGTAAGCAAGGAAGCAGATTGGTTGCAGAGATTGTGTTCAAGTATGGGGTTAGTATAGGGAGCTATAAGGATAGACTGTGACAACCAAAGTGCAATTTTCTTGGCAAAGAACCCCGCATATCATTCAAAGACAAAGCACATTGATGTTCAGTATCACTTTGTGAGGGATATGATAGAAGACAAAAAGGTGTTTCTGATAAAGGTGGACACTTTGAAGAATACTATAGATGCATTGACAAAATCTGTGAGGTTTGAGAAGTTCTCTTGGTGTAGAGAGACAATGGGCATTTCAGGGCTGGAAAATTAACTAAGCTCTCTTGTGGCCCCCTGTGGAAAGAAAACAACAAGTGGGAGAATGTTGGGTTGTGTTATATTCTTTCCACGACTAGGTGATATAGTTAACCGGGGGGTTAGAGGGGGGGTACAACCCCCCTTCATTATGCTGATTGTGTAGTGGGGGTGAAGGTCACAGTGGTTTTGAGGCATATCCGTAACCCCACTTTATGGAGTCTAGGGTAGCGCCCCAAAAAAATTTGGTTTTGGACCCTATCTTAGGATGGGTGGACCCATCTATGGTTTTGTGCAGAATTTTCGCACATGTTTTTGGACGCGATGGTTTTTGGTCCATGGTATTGGATGTGATGATTTTCGGTCCACAGTATTGGATGCTTCAACATGTATAAATATGTATGATAACATTGAAAGGAACATAATGAAAAATCAAGGTAGTAGTCCCGATTTTTGGATCCAAGGGAAAATCTCTATGTATATGTGTTTTATGTGTTATGCTCTCACATTGTTTATTTTCTATGTTTTAGAATTCGTATGTAGGTAATTTCTATACGGGGTTAAAACCTACATGGAAGAAATTATCCTCCTAGAAATCCAAAGCAAAACTATTGGGACTATGGCAAGGTTCAAAATTTTAGAAGAGATTGCGAGGAAGAAAAAAAGAAGAATAAGAAGGATAAGAATGATTTTGATGAAAAAGTATAAAAACAACTTATCGTGAGGATATGGGAGATTCCATTGCTACAACTTTGGCAACACAACAAGGGAAAGGTGCATCTTTGATAAACTCTAGAGCTTCCTACCATATGACTTTTCATTTGGACTAGTTTTGAATGAGTGAGAAATATGATGGTGGTATTTTATTCACGGTGTCGACACTCCTTTTAGCATAGATAGTCATGGTAGAGTCTTCATCATATTACTTGATGGTATAGTAAATGGGATCGATCTAGTTTTTCATATTCTAGGAATGGCACAAAATCTACTATTAATAATCACACCTAATGATGCGAGTGTGTAAGTTGTTTTGTTTGAAAAAATGTGTAAGATGGTTTGAGGAGATATAGTGCTCGTCATTAGTGTTAATGTGGGAAATTCATTCCAACTTTATTCATGCATTTTTTAGTGTAATTCGGTTCTTTTGTTTTTATAGGGAACATATCTATATGATATACATATTCACAATTAGAACTTATATTTATTTTTTATGGTGATTCTTTCTCGATATATAAAATAGGTTGTTTCTTTAGAAAGAAAGTTACCTATAGATAATATAATGTTATGAAAATAAAGAATGGGCCATATAGGTGAGAAGCGCATATTGATATTGAAGAAAAAAAGATCTTACGAATGGATTGAATGATTATGCTCACAGATATTTTAGATTGTTAGACTTAATTCATTCTAATAATACGATGTGTTTGGTCCAATTAAGCTTCCCTAAATTTGTAAGGTGTATATGTTAATTCTTTGATCATTTTTTGTTTATTTGCTAGAATGTTTGTGAATTGTAAGACTAGGCTATGATCTATGAAGCTATCTTCAAAGGAAATCTAAGTCATCAAATGACCCAAGGATTACACCTAGCTTGAGCCACAACAACCATTAGGATGGCTCAATTTTTCTTGGTTTCTCCTACTATTTATCATGAGTTTTAAACCTTGGCTGCCATACAAAACAACATCCCTAAAATCAAACCATGCTATTAAGATTTTAATTTCAAAAAGGAGGACATGGGGGTGGGATTTGATCCACTTATGTGTGTTTGGGACATGAGACTATTAATACAATCTATCTAGGTAAAATCACACATTTGATCCCTACCTCAATGTGCTACTATGGCTTTTATTATAGGAAATCTCACAAGAATCAAACATTTCCTAATCATGAAAATTTCCTCACTTTTCACCATTGCATCTAACCCCTTTACATGTCATTCATCGATCATTCTTCTAGAAGACATGATTTATTTTGTTATAACTAAATATGAGCTTTTTAGTTGCTTTAAGGAGTTTAAATATTCTGAGTTGGTATTAAACTACGTCCTATACCTCTACTTACAAATGTACCTCTAGAATCATGTTCTCTATACTTGCATCCTAATTTATTTTAGTTATGCATATAGAAAATGAATGCATCTAATATGATATGCAAAAAAATAAAGTCCTATGTACACTTCCCTAACAATGATGCCAAAAATGTTGGTAATTTAATTGATAGTTAAATTATGTCATTAAATTTTCAAAACAAGGTTCATGTACTTGCAAAGTGTATGTGCACTATATATGCTAGGGTGTTTGTGAAATTCAAATGCAAGGAAATCTATGCTAATTCAAGATTGGTTCTCATCAAATATACACACATGTTCTTTCCATAAGGCTTGTTAAATCAAAATGAATTTGAAGTAAACTATTCTAAAAGAAGGAATTAGAAATGACAGAATGGAAACCTTATGCTATTGACTTGCTTTGGAAGAAGTTATTCTATTGACAACATTAAAACTGAATCTATTTCACTAAATTTATTATTCTATCGGCATAACTAAAATTACTCTATTCACTTGAATTCAAATTTTCTTTGAATCAAACTTAGATCTATTATAAAGACATTCAAATTAAAGAGCAAAAAAACTACAAACATTGGTAGATTACATGTGTGTGCAATTGTGATTAGAACCAATTCTGACCACAAACTCTATTTAAATATGAGACGAAGAAAGAAATACAATTAAGGAAACTAAGAAAGAAAATATTTTCGGTATTTTGATTTTATAGAGTGTTCATCATATGGAAATGAAAAGAACAATAAGTGCAAGTGATAACCAATGACAAAGCCTAAAATTGATTTCAAAAGTAGAATTAAATCAATTGAAAATTAAAATGAATTAAAATGATATAGTTTCTCTATCTTGCAACTCTCTAGGTGGCCCTCCTGTTGAGCGCAAAGAAATATAAGCTCAGATCAAATCTATCAATGACACATTTGCATTGAGGTATGGAATAGATTAATTATTTTCCAAAACAAAGTCTTGAATTACAAACTTAAAGTGCTTCAAAGCCTCAATAGTCTCTATATGTAAACTTACATTTCAAGGAAAATATTTATATTATTTATGGTTTAACAACTAAAGAAAATAATGTTGCAAGGAAAGTTCTAGAATTGGCAGCACAATGTTTGAATTTGATTAAGAAATAGATATTGCATTATTTTCTCTAACGTAGAAAATCATGTAGATCATCTTCATCTGCACATCATCTATTCAAATCAAATTACTAACTCACTTGATGCCATCTTTGCCATGTTCACTTGATGTCAAAATCAATTCCTTGAAACCCTTGCATGTAAATAGAGTAGCATTGACATGTACTTTAACTAAGCAGATTCTCACTCCTGGTGATCTTCTGAGTAGGTTTAATAGGTGAATGTCCATGCCTTTGATATTTGGAATATTCTCATGTATTTTGTTCACCTTGAAAGTCTCTACATCTTGTCTAACTATGGATTGAGCTGTAGAAATTATAGTTAGTTACGGAAATGTTACAATTAGGAAACCAAAGTGATATTTTAGTCATTTTCACAAAGAAAATATAGATTATAGGATACAATTTTTTGATAACTTTTATCATAACTATGGTCCAAATGACTTTATAACATGTATATGTATAAAAAACAAGGATGGGATAGATGAAAAGAAGGAAAAAGATGCGAAAATTGAGGACAATTTAGGATCAAATAGTTGTTGGTCACATTATGATTCTTCTTTTGTTCATCACATTCAACATTGTTTTCTATTTGTAATATTGCTATGATATTTACTAATCATGTTGTTGTGATAACAAATGCTTTTCACCACATTTCAACATTTTTATTGTTCGTCACATTTCAATAGTTTTGTTGTTCATCACATTGCGATGACATTTATTGTTCATGACATTATGATATCCATGTTCACCATGGTTGGTTATATTAACCATGCCCACCATGGTTGACCAAGGTTAACCGTAAACCATGGTGATAATTTTTAATCATGGTTTGGCCATGTTTAAACTTAGTTTTACATGGCTCGCAAAATTGACTATTTTGACCACGTATGACCATCTTATTATCTACAATTAACTATGCTTGACCACATATGACAATTCTTAACTATGTTTGACATTGGCCAACCAATATAATATCATGGTTGACTTTCAAACATGATGGACCATGGTCGTCAATGGTTTTGTTTGTTTCATTATAACATCACTTTTTGGTCCAATTGTGATCATGTTAGATGCTCATCACGTTGTGATAACATTTGTTATGCATCACATTGCAACAAAGTTAATTTTTCGTCACATTGTGAGGTTATTTATTGTTCATCATTGTGAAAATGTTTATTATTCATCACATTGATGTCACTTGTTTTTGGCCACATTGTGATGTCATTCTGTGTTCATCATATTGTGGTGACATATATTATTCGTGACATTATAACATTGTTAGTCACATTGTGACTTGTTTAGAATTTATCACATAATGATGATGTTTATTGTTCATCACATTTCGACTATTTTTATTGTTCATCACATTGCAGCATTGATTGTTGCTTGTCACATTGCAATGATTTTTCTTATTCATCACATTCCAACAACTTTGATTGTTTGTGAATTTGTGAGAATTTTCATTGTTTATCATTTGCACTAACTTTTATATCCACCATATTGTTACAACATTGACTATAGCTGAGTTTTTTTTATTATGGTTGACTTTTCTTAACCAATATACATCTAATTTGGAAAACATGATGCCCATATTAACTATACTTGACTATAATTGACTATTGTACATGTAATTTCCAAAACATGATGTCCATATTGACTTTTGTTGCTTATTGTTGAGTATAGTTGTCTAATGTACATATAATTTCTAAAATATGATTCCCATGTTGATTATAGTTGACTATGGTTAGCTATAGTTTCCTATTGTTCAATTTTTTTTATGATCGTTGACTTGTGTTGTCTATGGTTGAATTTTGTTGACTATGATTTATTAATGTTCATATAATTTCCAAAACATGATACCCTTTTTTGAATATGGTTGAATTTTATTGAATATGGTTGAATTTTTTTGACTATGGTTGATTACGGAATACTATTGTACATATTCTAGAACATGCTAGCCATAGTTGACTATGGCATAACAAAGTTGGCTATGGCTCACTTTTGTTGACTACAAATGATTTTTTTTCTCTGGATTAGTATGTTTGGATTTTGTTGGATATCCTTGATTAATGTATAAATAATTTCCAAAACATGATGCCCATGTTGACTATAGTTGACTATGGATGCTTTATATTGACTATTGTTGACCATGGTTGACTTATGCGAATTTTGATTTTCTATAGTTGACATTTTGTTGAAGGTGTTGGACCCAGCAACATGTGAGGAGATCTCCTTGGTAAGAAGTCCCACCTAGACCTCAGACTGTTTGTTGTAGGAATCATAACAGTGGGTCATACGGTGTTGCCTTGACCATGGTTGCATGTAGAGAGAAGCAATATGCCCTTATTGGTAGCAAGGGTGTGACCAGTGCAGCAAGCCAAGAAAGGTGCACAGAGATCTCTAACACATAGAGAGTTTGTTGAGTGCACCCCTTGGAAACCTTTGGAAAAATGCAGCTTAAAAGGGAACATACAAGCAAACATACATCACCAGTTGGAAAGTAGGGAAACCAACGATCCAAAGTGATGGTTAAACCAACAACACATCTCAATGAGATTCATACATACATATATAGAAAATTCCACACATACATATGTAGGCAAACATATACATATATCATTAGTGTAACCAAGACAACTGAAATACAACAACAACATATGCATGAAACATGTTGGCTTTATTATATTAAGAAAGTGAAAGTTCCAATCATACATGCAACCATGACTAATCACTAGTTCCAATAGAAAAATGTTATGGTCACTTCCGCCTGCTCCTCCAAAGAGATATACTAGATTTGCACTGTGGAGAAGCCAAGGCTCATTGCAATACACTCCAAGCTTTCTCTAAGATACACCTATAGGAATCTTGGCTCCCAAAAGCCTGTACAATGGGTTATTAGGTTCTATAAATAGCAAAGGGTGGGATAACCCTTGACATTCACCTTTGTGACTCTCGGCCTACCCTGATGACTCTTTAACTATTGCATGACTATTACATTTGACTATCAACACTTGGTCTTTCACTTTTACAAGATCTGCACAAGTACCCATGTGAGACAAAATAGGCTTGAGAAAGCCATGCAAGATATCACTAAGACTCAGATAGTTGTGGGAAGACCAACTCTTCGACATCCTCATGATGATCAATGGCGGTGAACCACTGCGAAGCTTGGTAGTCCATGATGGTGTTCGCGTACTCAATGGTCACATCCTGCTGAAAGCAAACTCTCACCTATATTGCATCTGGGTACACTGATATGGAACCTTTATCTAACTAGTATGCTAACATGTGCATCATTGTCTTGAGTTCAGCCAGACCAGCAACATAATGATGCATACTGTTCACCGATCTCCAAGTCTGCGTTGGTGGCTACATGCATAAACTCATCAAAGACATGTCCAACTATTTTTGGACTTGGTTCTTCGACTTCACCTTAGGGATTGTGCAAATAGATGGGATCGCGTGCACATGCACAATGACATCCATGCTTCTAAATAACCGTGCATGATAACCCCAAACACTGGTGATGAGCTACGAGAGTTCCTTATAGTTCCAGATCTAACTGTGGGTGTGTGCCTTAAACTCTACCATCTTCTTCATACTTGGAAAATGAAATAGGGATCCTTTGTATCTCATTGTCCATGTTTGCATGCAGTCAATAGAAATGTGTAGATTTGACAAGATGTGTGCTCTCTTAGCACAACGTTGCTGCCAATTGTTGACATGGCCAACTGCCTTATGCATGGTGTCGAATCTAGAATACAACATCACATGACTACTCTGAGGGATGATACTTCATCTAGTATCACTCTCTTCAACTCTATTCTGGTGGATAATGTAACCTATTCTCCTCCCTGCTTGGCTGCTTAGAACTACTTGGCCATGCACTCATTCTTTGTTATCAATAATCGAACACTCGAGCTGGTGGCCTCAGCATATACTCTGGTAGCATCGACCAATGCTACTGGATGCTTGTGCACATCAAATATGATCACTCATTCTCAAAATTGTGTAGGAGATGTATGGACATTTACAGTAGGAACTCTACGTGACTGCACAACTTTATGTTGCAACACGTCAAAAGATATGTTGTGCATCTCCGCTTCTAGATTGTCTTCAAGTATCTTTGTGTCTCCTTGATCGCTTGGGACTTTCTCTGCTTCCAGATCTGGTGAATTTGTTGGGGTGACCTTTTGGTTATGAGGCGTGAGTTATGTATCCTGATCTAACTCTAGTTGCACCACATCCATATCCATCTTCTCTAGCATCTCTTCAAGCTCTTGAGCTAAGTCCTTCTCCTACAACTGCTAACCATGTCTTCTCTGAGCCAACTGCTCAGATGAGTCTATAACATATATGGGCCCATTTTTGTCAATCTATGCATGTTGTGCCTCTTACTATGTATGTCCCTGTTGAGCTTCATTCTCTCTTCTATGTAGCTTTTGTTCTTCCTGCAGTTGCTTCTTCAACTCTTGCAACTCCTTTTATGTTTCCTCCATCCTCTATTTATGTTTCTACTTTTGTGTGTTTCTCTTGTAGCATTGTCACCTCTTACCCTCAATATCCAAATATTCTTTCATCACAAGTGGATCTGCTTTGAACTTGCGGCTTTGTTCTACCTCAGCATTTTCATCAACCTTCCTCTTGCCTTTTTCATGAGCAGGTCTGTTGACCTATGCCATTGTTGATGATGGTGCTCTCTGAGATGTTGCTTCACACTACCTTGCTAACCATTTGACAACTATTCTGATCGGTTCATTAAGCTTGGAGAAGCTATGACAATATCTCTATGGGTCTTCCTCAGGCCAATGACACGCCCCATGGATCCAAGGAAATTTCACCCGCACGCAGTGGTCCTTTACAAAACAATCTGGGTCATACGGATTGAAGCTTCTGGTGTCAAAAGTGAATCTTTTGAACTCTTCCATCTCCGCATCAACATGCTTGAGATTCCATATCTCGTACAACTCGATCCGTAAAGGAAGAGCAAGCCAATGTGCCTTCTTCTTCTTGTACAGTCTAGGTGAAAACCCTGTCGAGATGTGATATGAAACTTCTTGCATGATGAGTTTATCCATGGAAAACTTCGGTAAAACATGCAGAGGCTTCTCCACACTATACATCCATATGAAGGTGCCAAGGGGTGAGGCATACCAATCTGCTATGTCAATCGATGCCTCCACTGTGCTATCTATGAAATTTGAGGATCCTTCTCAAATGTGATTTTGTACACCAAGATGAAAAAGTGGTTTAAAAACTGTGTGATGATTACATGGAAGTTGCATTCAGAGAATAATCTACAATAAGTGTGCACTAAGGTTTCTGAAGGTGTGGATGCCCATTTCAAACTTGGTAACTGCTAACATACACAAATTGCATCGGGAATGTAAGCGGACATGTATATCTCTGTTTCCTTATGTTTGGGTGGATGTTGGGCCTCTGTCACCTGTTCCTTCATCCTAAGAGCCAACATGTCGAACCGATTGCATGGTCTTCCTTCACTGGTGAGTTGGTCCAATGCAATCACCAAGCTTTGCGGGAAATTCTCTATGCTCTCTTGGTCATATAAGTGGCATGCAAAGATAACCAAGTACTAATATGGCTTCTGCAGTATCTTTGTCCTATAAACCAGGATGGGTGTTATCCAAAACCTTCCTGGCTCTTTTACCCAAATCTTCAAGATATCTCTAGACTTTGTGTTCCTATGTGTGCTGAAGGGTTTCTACATTGCGATCATCGGCTATGCCAAGTAATCCATCTCGTGATAGTCCTTCACCCCAAAGGGAGAAATCTCTCTCACGCTAACACTAGTCAACATCATCATCTCGGGATCATTGTCCGAGACAATCCAATGTATCCTGTCCATGCATCGAAATGCAGGAAGCCTGCATGAAATCCTATACAAGCCAAATTTTTCGACGTTGACACAGACCCTATGGTCTTCCAGATCTTACTCAAATGTGTCTGAGAATGTATCATTGATGTCCTGCTATTTCATCTTGATGTCTCTGTCTATGACCAGATTGGTGTCTTCATAAATGGGAAAGCTCATAAACACTTGTTCAACGACATCTCCAATTGCACTTCCAATGGTGTCCTTTGACCATGCTCTCTTGGAGTCCATTGTATATGTACTACTGAGAGATAGAAAAACACTTCCTATACCTTGAGAAATACCAACACTCATGGCAAGAAATCTGTTAGTTTAAAACCAAAACAAATCTGAGGACTAACATGCAACAGACCTGGTTGACTCGCAATAAATATTGCACAATTTTCACCGGGAGGGTGGGAGACTGATTGCCAAAACTGCACAAGGCACAATCCGGGCTACCAGGAGGTTGACTAACTACTCAAAATACGCAATGCACAATCTAGCATTAGGGGAGTTTTTAGGTCTAAAATGGGCCTCTTAAGGAAATTATAAAATAATAGTGGAAATAATAAAATAATATTAGATAGCATCATCAAATTTTAAAGGGAAAAGAAAAACTATTTTTTCAACTTATCTCCCTCCGGGTTTACTCAAATTTCATGCAGAAACACTCCTTGGATACATAATTTGATTTTACATCCAAGGAGTACCCATGTTGCATACTTTTGATGGACCCTGCTACTTGAAAAATGGGAAATACATGAAAAACATGATTAGATTCATGTCTTTTCATGTATTTCTCATTTTTCATGTAGCAGGGTCCACCAAAAGTGTTCAGCATGGGTACTCCATGGATGAGGAATTAAATTTTTCATTCAATGAGTACTCCTACTCAAAATTTGAGTAAAATTTTAGGGAGATAAGTTGAAAATATGAGTTGAAAAAGTAGTTTTATTATTTTATTATTTTATTATTTTTACTTTTTTACTCCAAAAATGGTGAATCATCCCCCATGGTTGACATCATCATCTTGAATCCTATTGGTTCTTATAAAATTTATTTTGGCTGTACATTTTTCTTAGAAAGCCCATTTTAGACCTCAAAAATACCCTAATGCTTGCCTACTAAGGACTGAAATGGTGCAATGTGCAATTTCAGTCAGCAAGGGCATGCATGCCCAGAGACTGCATTGCGCAATTTTTTGGGTCAGCAAGGCACTGCCTCCCAGAATTTTAGATGCAAGCCTAAAGGATAGTGTTGGTCCAAATGTGCACAATTTATGGAGGGAAGGTAGAGCCTTCACTTCTAGAAATGTGCATTTCTATCTAGGCAAGGAAAGGTCAAGGCTAAGACAGCCCAGACCCACTAATGGGTGACTAAAAACATGAAAGGGTTTGAATGCATGGAAAGGCTGAGTGTAAGAAAGAGTGAATGATCATACAGGAAAATAATGAATGCAAGATTCAAAAAATGAGAATGCATCCATGTTTGTGAAATAAGTTGCCACAACGATGATTGTTGGTGCAAAACAGTGTCATGCATGAGACAACGGTGAGATGCAGATAAAAAACAAAACAATGTTTCTACAAGCTAATATATATTAAAAATGCAGTAGGCATTCAACAAAACTAAGCAAACCACTTTCACACAAAGTGAAATACGAAAAGCAATAGAAAAACAACAAATGACATGAAAAGAAGACTACCCAGAAACAACTGAGATGAATGTGCTAAAGACTCCTAAATTTGTAGTGGGATGTCAGAGCTCCAAGATCAATGTGAAGAATGAGCTCTGCAACATTGAATAAATAATTTTGAGGCTTATGACGCACATGCCACAAATCTGGGAAAATGCAACACTTGGAGGGAAGTTTTTAAAATGATATTTGCATGTAACATCCAGCTGCTAAGAATAGATACCTAAAATTTAGGGATGCTTTTTACATGTTTCTTTTTTCTATTTCGAGAAAAATAGCCCATACATGCAAATCAGGATTGCTCATTCCCAGAGGGAACTGGTTACCCTAAAGAGACATGTAGCAATATGCAAGTGTGGAAAAGGGATTTGCGTAGTTTCTAAGTTAAGCATGGCTAGTTGTCCCTCAGGCATTGCACAATTTCTAGGGTCAGTTGGTCATTGCCTCCCAGTATTGCAGAATTTCTAGGTTGAAGCCAAGTGTCAGCCTGGATTGCACAATTTTCTGAGGGATGGTTGCCCAGTTGGACTCTGCAATTCTGGAACCCAACAGGCATCCCAACAGCATTGCTCAATTTTTGGAAGGAAGGTTGGTTCCCCTCCAAAATTATGCAATTTTCTGAGTGAATATCTTAGCTTGAAAATTACCCAAGTCTAGAATGGTAGCCCATGATGGGAGACAAGCAAGTTGACATGCACAGGCTGGCAAGCCACTAAAATTGAGTTGAATCCTATGTACTTAACAATGCAAGTCATGTTGATATGGATGGTTGGTAGGGAGGCTCCATAACGAAGTTAAGGAAAAATTTTAGAGGGTGGTTGTAGCCACTACAACACTCGGCAACACACTGGTAGAACTCTAGCTCTCTGAATGGACCTTGTTTCATGAAAAGCAAGTCTAACTCCTCTGGAAGTATTGATCATTTCTGATATTTTCTTGATTTCACACTATTTTGATTGAAAGATGTAGCACTTGCCATGATCTTGGTTAGTCGACACACATTCCAAGCCAATTCAACACATTTTTTTAGATTGGGATGAGGGGTATATTGGTACACAAGCAATATGAAAGTCAGAGTCTTAAGTTTCATCTCTAGTGTTTCTTTGCTGACAGTAGGCTTGGACAATAACCTGGCAAAGTCATGCATGAACACAAGCATCGCTCCACTACTAGAGAGCCTAATGACTACCTCGGTGGAGTTATTTGCATCACCAATCTATCGCATTATTCATTTTTCATTTTTTAAATTTTTTCGCATTTTCATTTTTTCATTTTTCAAAATTGTGCATAGCACTTATTCATTTCAGAGGTAGAAGAGGGATCATGACTTATTGAGAGAGTAAGAGGTTGTTCCTTAGGGGATGTATTCTGTATATACCTCTAACATACTTGTTAATATTTCCCCCTCACCTTACTCTACTTGACTGAGCTGACAAGGGTTAACCCAAAACAATTGACTAGAGTAGGTGATACTACTTAGCATGCAGGCATTGTGTTTTCATCAAGTTTCACTTCGAACATCACATTTTTTCCATTGGTGTATCATGCACTGAAGGTAAAAATTTCTACATACAGAGACATGATGACAGATAACCAAGTATTGATAACTACACAAGTCCTCTTTCACTCTACCTTCACTTGTTTCAAAAGTCACACACAGCTTTGTGCGAAACTAACCTACGAACGTAAACAAGCAAACAAACAACTAAAATAATGAAGAGCAGAAGAAAAATGTGAAAGCAAAGCGAGTAAGAGAACAAGCAAGTAGGCAAACAAAAATAGAAAGTATCAAGAAAACATGCATGCAAGAAAACAAGACAAAAAGAAAACACTACTCCTACTCCTAAGCTAACGGTGCATGGGCCTCATCACGTGAAGTGATATTTCCAATGCAGCCACCAGCACATTGGTCAATCCGTGTTGGTGAAGGTATAGTTTGTGAACAACGTAGTTGCACACACCAGTGAACATGAAATATATAACAATGAAGACAAACACACTCCTAGTTTAAATGCATCCATAGGAAAAATAAAAGAGTGAAAGCGCATGCCATGCAATCCGTGGAATTACCATGGTTTTGTGTGACACTGCGTGCAGATGTTAAGCATGCACATTCTCTTGACTGCGACATGCAAGTAAGTGAGAGAAACAAAGACAACTTGCGTCACATACGTGTGGTTTCTATGTAAGATTCCTCCAATGCATGAGTGATGGGATCATGTATTTCGAGTGGACGAAGCGAAATCTACATGTGGTATTGATCTTCAATGTGTACGTATGAGTGATGAGGAGCCTTGGGTGTTTCAACAATTTCCTGATTGGAATTGAAACCAACCTCAAGATAGCGAGTGCCTTACATAAGCATTAGCTTGGGCTGAAGTGCCTCGACACTCGGTGGGGTTTTGACTTCGTCGACAGATAGATCATCATAAACAGGTGGCTTCGAAATATCAACAAGGATAGAATCATCATCGCAATTGAATACAAAAGTAAATGGATCATGATAGCTATGATAAAAAAATCAATGATTTCGTCGGCATCCTCATGATCAGATAAATTAATGAGAGGGGTTGATGAGAAGCAAGAATGTTCACCCTCTTCATTCCTGGAAAAAAATAGATGAAAAATCAAATGGATTTTGAATGAATAATTTTTCGTCTACCTTGTCGAATGATGGCCTCACATTCGGTGTCTTCTGTGAATGATCAACAATGGGTGCATCTGTTGGTGGATTTACACAAGAAAAATAAGTGATGGTGGGATCAACAAAGATGTTAAGCAAAAGTGAAGGAGGTACGGACAGAAGGAGATCATCCTTCATCACGAGTTGATGCTTAGGTTCCTAGCCATACTCATCATGAATGATAGTGCAAGTTGGTTGTGCAACTCCAACTCTATTGATGGATTGATCCTTATTCACAATAGGTGTAGAGTCTGGAATAGAAGAACACAAGACAGTGCAATCTAGATGATTAGGAAAACACAAAGATGGAGGCTAAGGTAACAAAGGTACGTGAGAGCCCATGGGCTTCGCAACCAAATCTACATGAAAATTGAGATAAGTGATGCTAGAGCGATATGGCAGTTGAACAAACGTGTGTGCATGTTCTCCCACATTACTCTGCAGTGGTGAAGCTATTTGATGAGGGGATAATGGACGGTCACTTGTGATGGTGACTCTGCTCATCTGTGATTGTGCAACTCCATCACCGAAGTATGTTGAGTAGGGTTTGAACTTCAACTTCATCTTGGGATTGAATGATTTGTCAAGAAAATATTCGAATTTGTCTGAAAGATATTGAAACTTCATCTCGATTTTTGGAGCTTCAAACTGCAATACACGAAAGCGATGCCAAAAATTCGTAGGCAATTCCTGCACAGTCTTCCATTGTTTTAAATGTTTTTTTTCAAGAGGTTTTGGATCAGAATGATGGAAAGTAGATTCAGCAACATCACAAAACTGGTCAAGTGAGTGCATGATGCTAAGTCACAGCTTCTTGCACCCTTGTTGTGGGGATTCGTGAAGTGCGCGAAAGAAGCAAGCTGGCCTCTTCATTAGAGAAGTCATCTGCATCATCAATAAATGCATAGAAGTTTTGCAAGTACTCAGACCAGGCAACTTTGCCTTCACCCTCATATGTGAATTCCGACAAGAGATCAAAAAACTCCCTCGTGTTGTCGAGATGTTAGGCATAAGAGAAACATTGCAGAGGGATGAGTCTAGTAGTATCCATGATAGATATGCAAAGATTCAACCCAGGATGTAAGGGCTCACCTTGTCATCTGGACCTCCTTCTAGTGCTAGAAATGTTGACAGTGATGGACCCACCAACATGTCAGGGGATATCCCCGGTAAGATGTCCCAAGTAGACCTCGGATCATTTCATGTAGAAGTCCTAGCAGTGGGTTGTACGTTATCACCTCGATCGTGGTTGCGCACAGAGGAAAGCAGGATGTCCTTGTTGGTAGCAGGGGTGTGACTGGCAGAGCAAGAAAAGGAAGGTGCATGAAGGGTTCTAACACATGGAAAGTGGGATGAATGTTCCCCTTGGAAACCTGTCGAAACACGTAGCTTGAAAAGGAACACACGAGCAAAGATACATCACCAGTTGGAAGGCAAGGTAACCAATGATCCAATGTGATGGTTAAATCAACAACACATCTCAATAATATTCATACATAAATATATATAAAAGTCCACAAATACATGCGTAGGAAAACAAAGACATACATCATTAATGTAACCAAGAAAACTGAAATACAATAAAAGCATATGCATGAAACATGTTGGGTATGTTATATTAAGAAAGTGAAAGTTCCAATCATACATGAAACCATGAACAACCACTAGTTTCAACAATGGAACATTATAGTCACTATCACTTGCTCCTCCAAAGAGATATACTAGCTTTGCACTGTGCAAAAGTCTAGGCTCATTACAATACACTCCAATCTTTCTCTAGGATACACCTATAGGAAGCTTGGTTCCCGAAATCCTGTACAATGAGTTATGAGGTTCTATAAATAGAAAAGGGTGGGGTGACCCTTGACATTCCCCTTTGTGACTCTTCACCTACACTCATGACTCTTCAACTACTACATGACTGTTACATTTGACCATCGACACTTGGTCTTTCACTTTTACAAGATCTACACATGTACCCATGTGAGACAAAATACGCTTGGGAAAGGCATGCAAGATATCACTAAGACTCAGACAGCTATGGGAATACCAACTCTTCGACATCCTCATGATGATTGGAAGTGGCGAACTTATGCCAAGCTTGATAGTTCATGATGGTGCCTGTGTACTCAATGGTCACATCCTGCTGAAAGTGAAGGCTCGCCTTTGTTGCATCTAGGTACACTAATCTGGCACCTCTGTCCAACTCATCTGCTAATACGTGCATCATAGTCTTTAGTACAAGTGGACCAACACCATACTAATGCATAGTGTGCGCACCAATATTCAAGTTTGCATTAGTGGCTACATGCATTGTTAGGCCCCTACACTACTAGTGTAACCCCTTATTGTTATTACTACAACCCCCTCGAAGATGTTGAATTCTAAGGTGTTCAACTATCTTTTCTATCTCTTTGTGAGCTAGTTTCATAACATTTGGTATCAGAGCTTTGGATTCTAGGGTTTCACTGCTCCAAATAGGTCATCATGGTAGTTTCGCTATAACCTTTTTTCTGTGACATTTTAGAAGCGAAAATAAAAACCCATTTGAGATGAAATCACGTTGAACCTTGGGTCTAGATTTCAGACCTTTTTGCACTATATTTGTAGAGATATTATCTGAGGAAGTTGGTCTTTTTGTAGACTCCTAAATTACATTCCAAACAAGTGACCCGGGGAAAATCATCATAACTTTCTCTCTAAGAATCAGATTGAAGTTTCATAAGAAGGTACAGAAAGAGGACAGACTTTAGTTTCTTGTATATATTTTTTAGAGCCAAAGGTTGAAACAGGGACACGTGGCATGTCGTACAAGTTTGCTCTATTGAACTAGTATATAATCAGGTCACTGTGGGAGATTTGGCATAACTCTTCCTTGGAGAATCCAATTTGGATCAGACTAGTGGCATTGGAAAGACAACACAGAGGGCTACTGCAAGTCACAATTTCAGAACTAGAAGAGATGAAATTACAGAGTTATAGTCATTTCAAGATCGAGCTCCTAAAATCAAGAAAAAAGAAGATGAAGAAGTTTGATGGAAAGGATCCAGTAAATTGGATACTTCAGATGGAGCAATATTTTGATCTACATCGTGTACCACTATTACAAAAGGTATGTATTGCATCTTCATATTTAGAACTGGATCAATTTTTATGGTATAAAGGGCTTTGTTCTCGTAAACAACTTGTTACGTGGTCAATTTTCACAGAGGAAATGATATCACATTAAGAGGATACAAAGAGCAACACCTTGTTTAGAGCAACACCACAACAAGTGGAAAGAGTAAAGGGCTTTGTTACATAGTGGAAAGTAAAATTATGGCAACAAGGAAGTCTACCCCTCAAAACTATAAGGATGGAAGTGTTGTTTCTCCTAGCCTCCACAACCTACAAGCGTTACACCACAACAATTGGAAGAAAAAAGAGAAAAAGGGCTTTGTTACAATTGTGATAGCAAATGCACTAAAGGTCATAAGTGTGTTGAGAAGAAATTATTTTACATAGAGTATGAAGAGGAGGAAGAAAAGGATCAAGAAAGATCAAAAGAAGAGGATATACGCCAGAACCCAACCCTAGAGAAAGAAGAAAAGAATCAGACCATATCTTGTAAAGCATTGGCAAGAATCACCACTCCTCAAACTCTCAAGATAGAAGGACATATTAGGAAGAAAAAGGTGCAATAAGTGAAAGATCACATCGAGAAAGAAGAAATGAATCCAACCATATCTTATAATTCATTGGTCATAATTACCACTCCTCAAACTATCAAGATAGAAGGGCATATCAAAAAGAAAAATGTTCAAGAAGTGAAAGATCACATCGAGCATCAAGAAATGAATCCGACCATATCTTGTAAAGGATTGGAAGAAATTACCACTCCTCAAACTCTAAAGATAGGACATATCAAGAAGAAAAAGGTTCAATTAGTGAAAGATCACATCAAGCATCAAGAACAAGTTCTCCAACTTTTAAAGGATAATGCCACTTTGGTGCAAAATCAAATGAAACAACAGGTAGATCAACATCATAGTGAAAAATGTTTTGATGTAGGTGATTGGGTATTTTTACTGCTACATCTCAAGCAAGCTATTTATGAGAAGGAAATTTTTTCAATACTATATTCACTTAAGAAATGGTGACCTTATCGAATGGGAAGACACTTCAAGGTAAAAATGGATCATGATAGTCTTAAATACTTTTTAGAACAACTATTATCTTTAGAAGAACAAAAAAAATGGGTCACAAATATGTTGGTTTATGACTTTCACATCATCTGTAGAAAAGGGAAGCAAAATTTTGTTGCAGATGCACAAAGGATGAGGATGTGGAAGCATTGTTTTGTGCTATTTCTATTATCCAACCAGATTGGATAAACGAAGCAAGGGGTGAATGGAAGAAGGACGAAGAAGTATGGCCACTCATTCAAAGTTGCAGAAAAATCCAATTCAAAAAATATTGCTAGAACTTGAAGAGGAAAGAAATATCAAATTGGAACATGGAGCAGTCACAAAAGCAAGAACCTAACAGCTATGGAATCGATCAATTTCAGAGTATCTCATCAAGCGGAAGAACTTACCCGCCAAATATTCAACATGGGAGGACAAGAATTTTATACAAAATCATCAAGAACTACTCAAGCATTAAGGACAACACTTTTCGAAGGAAAGGGGCATGTTAGGCCCCTATACTACTAGTGTAAACCCTTATTGTTATTACTACAACCCCCTTATTATATTGTTGTACCCATGTAGTCCCCATATTATTATTATTGTGCCCCATAGAAGCCCACTGTTGTTATTATTGTGCCCTTACATTATTATTGTTATGCTGGCTCTGATTATATTATGACCCCTTAGACTCCAATATATAGAAAGGAGGTCTTGTCATTTGTATCATCCAAGAATTTTTCATTTGTGTAATGTAAAGGAGGTTTCCCCCTCAAAGAGGCTAAATTATAAGCTATTCAACTATCTTTTCTCTCTTTTTATGAGCTAGTTTCATAACGTGCATCAACTCATCAAAGTACATTTCTAGCTTCGTTCAGACTTGGTTCTTTAACTTCACTTGTGCCAATAGATGGGATCACATGCACAATGACATCCATGCTTCTAAATAACCATGCATGCTAAGCCTACAAACTGGTAATGAGCTATGGGAGTTCCTCATAGTTCCAGATCTGACTCTGGATGCGTGCCTTCAACTCTACTACATTCGACTTCATCATCTTTGGCAAATGAAATGGGGCTAATTTATATCTCATTGTCCATGTCTACATGCAGTCAACAACAGTGTGTAGATTTGACAAGATGTGTGCTCTCATAGCACAACACTGTTACCAACCATTAATATGGACAACTACCTTATGGATGGTGTCATATCTAGAATACAACATCTGCATGACTATTTCGAGGGGCGATACTTCATCCCGTATTGATCTCTTCAACTTTTCTTTGGTGGATGAAGTAACTTGTTTTCCTCCCTACTTGGTCACTTGTAACTCCTTGGCCTCGTGCTCGTTCTCTACTATTAAGAATGGAACACTCAAGGTGGTGTCCTTGGCATATGCTCTGGTAGCATTGACCAATGTTGTTGGATGCTTGCACACATCATATAGGATACTCATTCTTCAAAATACGTAGGAGATGTATGGAAATCTGGAGTAGGTGCCCTACTCAACTGTACAACTCTGTGCTATGAATCATCGAAAGATATGTTGTGCATCTCCGATTCCTAATTGTCTTCAAGGATCTCTCTGTCTCCTTGATCGCTTGGGACTTCTCTGCTTCTGGACCTGGTGAAGCCAGTGGGATGATGTCTTGGTTAAGAGGCATCAAGTCCGTATCTTGATCTAACTCTGACTGCACCACATCTGTATCCATCTTCTCTAGCATATGTTCAATCTCTTGAGCTAAGTCCCACTCCTGTGACTGCTCACCATGTTTGCTCTGTGCCAACTGCTTAGATGAGTCTATAACCTATATGGGCACAGTTTTGTCAATCTTTACATTGCTCCTCCTATGATATTTGTCCTTGATACGTTTCCTTCTCTCTTCTGCATAGCTCCTATTCTTCCCGGAGTTTCTACTTCAACTCTTGCAAATCCTTTAATGTTTCATCCATCCTCCATTTATCTCGTTGCCTTTGCGCATTCCTCTTGTCACGTTTTTGCCTCTTAGCCTCAGTCTCTAAAGATTCTTTCATCACAATGTGCTTTCAAATTGGGGCTTTGTTCTAACCCGGTGCTGTCATCAACCTTTCTCTTGCATTTTTCATGCGCAAGTCTATTACCCTATGCTGGTGATGGTGCTCTTTGAGATGCTGCTTCACACTGCTTCACTAACCATTCCACAGCTATTTAGACTGATTCATTGAGCCAATGACATGCACCATGGATCCAAGGCAATTGCAGTCTTGTGCAATGGTCCTTTACAAAGAAATGTGGGTCATATGGATTGAAACTTCTGGTGCTAAAAGTGAATATTTTGAATTCTTATGTCTTGGCATCAGCATGCTTGAGATTTTGTATCTCATAGAACCCGATCCGCAAAGGAAGATCGGGACAAGGTTCCTTCTTCTTCCTCTGCAGTCTAGTTGACAACCCTATCGAGATGTGATATGACACTTCTTGCATGACAAGATTAACCATGGAAAACTACAGTAAAACATGTGGAGGCTTCTCCGCGTTGTACATCCATATGAAGGTGCTAAGTGGTGAGGTATACCAATATGCTATGTTGATCAATGCCTCCATTTCTGCCTGCGACATGCAAGGTGGATCTTGCTCAAATATCATTTTCTACACCAGGGTGACAAAGTGGTCTGACAATTGTGTGTTGACTTTGCGGAAGATGCATTTGGAGAACAATCTGCAATAAGTGTGTACAGAGGATTATAAAGGTGTCCACGCCCATTTCAAACCTGGGAACTACTGACAAGCACAGATTGCATCCAGAATGTACGCAAACATGTATATATCAACTTGTTGACCTTTCGATAGATGCCGGGCCTCTGTCACCTGTTCCTTCAACCTAAGAGCCAACATGTTTGATCAATTACATGGAATTCTTCGCTAGCCAATTGGTTCAATGTAATCACCTAGCTCTTTGGGAAGGTCTTTGTGCTCTCTTCACCATATAAGTTGCATGCAAACATGACCAAGTAATTATATTCTTTCCGAAATATCTTTTTCTTATAAACTAGGATGGGTGTTGTCAAGATATCTCTAGAGTTTGCGCTATTGTGTGTGCTGAAGGGTTTTTCCATTATGATCATTGGTTGTGGAAAGTGATACATATCATGATAGTCCTTTTCCATGAAGGTAGCAAGCTCTGTCACACTGACACTTGTCAACATCATCATCTCATTATTTGTGTGTGAGACAATCCAGTGTATCTGCTTCGCGCATGGAAACGCGGGATACCCACATGCAATTCGGTACAAGACATATTTGTGGATGTTGACATAAACCCTGCAATCTTCGAGATCTTCCTCAAATGTGCCTGAGAATGTATCATTGATGTCCTGCCATTTCATCTTGATGTCTATGTCTATGACCAACTTTCTGTCTCCATAAATGGGTAAGCTCATAGACACTTTCTCAATTGCACCTCCAATTGCACTTCCAATGGTGTCCCTTGACCCTACTCTCTTGAGGCAATTGTATCTATATTGCTAGGAGATGGACATACATCTGCTATACCTGGAGACATAGTGACACTCATGGAAAGAACTCTGTTAGTTGAAAACCAAAACAAATCTGAGGACTGACATGAAACATACCTGGGTGACCAGAAGTAAAGATTGCACAATTTCCACCGAGTGGCTAGGAGACTGACTACCAAAACTGTGCAAGGCATAGTTGAACCTATCAAGAGGCTAGCTAACTACTAGAACTATGTAATGCATAGTCCATCCTGCTTGCTGAGGACTGAAACTGCGCAATGAGAAATTTCAACCTACAAGGGCATGCATGTCGAGAGACTGCATTACGCAATTTTCTGTGTTAGCAGGGCAGTGCCTCCCAGAATTACACAATGCAATCCTAGAGGCTAGTGCTTGACTATATTTGTGCAATTTTTGGAGGGAAGGTAGGGCCTTCACTTCCAAAAATGGGCATCTCTGTTCGGGCAAGGCAAGGTTTGGGCCAAGATAGTCCAGACCTACTGACAGGCAACTGAAAACAGGAAAGGGTTTGAATGCATGGCGATACTAAGTGTAAGAAAGAGTGAATGATCATATATGAAAATAGTGAATGTAGGATTCAAAAAACGGGAACGCATGCATCTGTGTGAAACGAGTCACACACAACGATGACCATCAGTGCAAAATAGTGTCATGCATGTGACAACAGTGAGATGAAAATAAAAACTAAAACAATGCTTCTACAAGCTAATCTTTATTAAAACGATAGTAGGCGTTCAACAAAACCAAGAAAATAGCATTCATACAAAGCAAAATATGGTAATTGATATAAACACAGCAAATGATTTGCTGTGGGATGTTAGAGCTCTAAGATCAATGTGAGGAATGAGCTCTGCAATGTCAAATAAATAAGTTTGAGACTTATGATGCACATGCCACAAATCTGGGAAAAAGCGACACTTAGAGGGAAGTTTCTAAAACAATCTTTGCATGTAACCTCCAGTTGCTAAAAATAGATACCTAAAATTTAGGGATGGTTTTTGCATGTTTCTTTTTGCTATTTCGGGAAAAAGCCCATGCATGCAAATCAGGATTGCTATGTCCCGGATGGAACCGGTCAACCTGAAGGCACATGCAGCAGTCTGCAAGTCTTTAAAATACTTCTACAAGTCTAAAAAATGGATTTGCACAGTTTCTGGGCTGAGCATGGCTAGATGTACCTTAGGCATTGCGCAGTTTATGGGGTCAACAGGTCACTGCCTCCCAGAATTATGCAATTTCTGGGCTGAAGCATAGTGTTGGGCTGGATTGTGCAACTTTCTGAGGGAGGGATGCCTAGATGGATTGCGCAATTCTAGAACCCAACAAGCATCCCAACAGGATTGCAGAATTTTTGGAGGGAAGGCTGGTTCCCCTCCAGAATTATGTAATTTCCTAAGTGAACATCGCAGCCATAAAATTACTTAAGTCTGGAATGAGAGCCTATGATGGGAGACAAGAAAGATGACATGCACAGGCTGGCAAGCCATTGAAAGTTAGTTGAAGCCTATGTACTTTACAGTGCAAGACATGCTGCTAAGGATGGTTGGTAGGGAGGCTCCAAAATGAAGTTAAGACAAGATTTTGGAGGGTGGTTTTAGCCACTACAACATGTTTGTTTACTATAGTTGACTTTGGCTGAATTTTGTTGATACGCATGTTAATTATTGAATCTGGTTGACTTTTTTTATTACATTTGACTGATGTACATATTAGCATGATTCCCATATTGACTATAATTGATTATGTTTAACTCTAGTTGACTTCTATTGACTTTGATTGAGTTTGTTTGACTATGGTTCACTACAGTTGACTTTTGTTGACTATGGTTCACTATGGTTGACTTTTGTTGACTATGACTATGTTTCATTTATTTACATGTTATTTTGAAAACATTATGCCCATGTAAACAATAATTGACTATAGTTGAATAATGTACATATAATTCCAAAACATGATGCCTATGTTGAATATAGTTGACTATGGTTGTAAAATTACCAAAAAATCATATCCATATTGAATATAGATGAACACAGTTCACTAATGTATATATAGTTTCCAACACATGATGCTCATGTTGACGATGATTGAATATGGTTGTATAATTTCCAAAATATATTTCTTATGTTAATTATAGTTAATTGTGGTTGACTTTTATTAACTATTATTAACTGAATTCATAAACATACCAATTCAATACACACAATAAAAAAAAGCATAATTAACTAATATCTAGAAAAAATACATTTTCATACTTTGTTTCTAAAAATTTCAATATTTAAATATTTATAATAATCATTTCATACTTAACATAAATATGGTGATTGAGTAATTAGGATTAGTTTGTATAATAATTTATTTATTTTTATTGCCAATAAAAGGAAACCTAATCTTAATACTCCAAATATGACAATCTGCTACCACTATAAGCTCCAGGTGCCTACGAGGTGAATCGAGGGGATTTATTCTCAAACTCAAGGTGCCTACGAGGTGAATCCAGGGGATATACACCTCAAGCATCACACATAACACTTCATTTTCATTGCCATTGCTAATTGAGTTGCCAAAGGCTATATGTGTTTGTGTGTTAATGATAAAATATTAGTTGAAAGCTCAAACATTCAAAACTAAAAATAATGATTAAATATTAAAATAGTTTTTAATATAATGATTTAGTACCTATAATTAATACATATATAATAATTTTATGATTGAGTATTAATTTATTATATATAAATATAATATAATTGATTTTTTAGTCAAAATTTAATTTAATAATATAAATACTTAAAATACTTTCTAAAATATTAGTTAAAAAGCTTAAAAATTTAAAAAATAAAATGAAATAATATATACATATGTTCAATATTAAAAATATCCCCCATGGTGGGGGTGCTTAGTGTCGACGGTTCACGGTAGGTTCTAACAACAGAATTGGAATACAAGTTATCTGGTCGAGCATTCAATTCCTCAACATGCTCAAAATCACATTGAAATGATGCCCATACCAGGTGAACCTTGGTCATCATACTTCATTTTCAGTTTGCCTTACAGAGACATAGTGGATCCTCGTCATTGTTTTCAGTTCTTCCTTGCTCAGTTGAATGAGAGTGGTGCCATGACGAGCCACTGACCTCCTTCAAAATTATTTCATTCACCTATTACTTTCCAAGATAGCCATTGGATAAGGAGAATCATGAACTTTGTTATGCAATCACAAGGGAATCATTCCACTTGTGCTTATTTTGTCATCACAGTCTATTATGGGGTTCCTTTTGATCTTACTATGGTTTTCTCATAATTGGAATCTCAGTATAGTTTTGGGTCTCACTATCGGCCACCTTAGGCATCCCTTGCTCACAGGATGGTTCTGACACCTCCATTGGCCCCTCAATTTCACTACTCTATTGCAACCCTCTCTGCAACATTTATTTTTAATCACATTTCAACAACTCTAATCATGGAGGGCCCTCTTGAGGTATGGCTAAATTCTGGCTTTCATTCTAAGTATTTGGACCAATTCACAGTGAAAGGTTTTGGATTGAGCAATTTTGAAGTGTTAGGTAGTCTCATGGTCATTAAATTGGCCTAAGCATTTAGTCATTCCTCATCTCGTAAGGCTAGCCACTCAAACGATTTCAAAATCTCTCTGAGTGACGAGTGACAAAGAATTAGAAAAACTGTGGAGTAGAGATTGCTCTTCTCAATATTCAAAGTGGTTAAATAGATTACATTGTAAAAATCAACAATAAATGAATGAAGTAGAACTCAACACCTATGGAGTAGAATTGAAGTAAAACTAAACTATCTATGACACCTAGCAGATAAAAAAATCAAATGAGATGACACCCTAACAATGAGATTAATATCTAAATATCCCCTCCTAATCTCAATTTTTACATTTATAGATACTTATAATGCCTAATTGTTCTCTTTGAAATTCAAATGCATTCTTTCCCAATGGATTTCTGAAAATATTTGCTAGTTTATCTTTGGAACCATAAAAAGAAAGTACTATGTGACCATCATTGACAAGCTTATGGATGAAATGAAAATGGGTGTCAATGTGCTTGCTCTTTTTGTGGAAAACATGATCTTTTAATAAAAAATTTGCTGAACTGTTATCATAGTAATTGGAGTTGGCTTCTTCTAAATATTTGAAATATCTTTCAATAATCTTCTCAATGACACAACTTGACAAGCTGCTAAATTTGTTGCTACATATTCTGCCCCTATAGAAGATATTGAAATGATTGATTGTTTCTTAGATACCCATGAAAGAAGATTGGTTCCAAGATTAAAAACATACCCTGAATTGCTTTTGTGATTGTCTAAACTCCTTGCATAATCATTGCCTGTATAACCTGAAAGTGAACAATTTTCAGAATGTGTATAGAACAAACCATAGTCTATTGTACCTGCAATATACCTTCAGATCCTTTTTGCAACCTTCCAATGAGTTATATTAGGTGACTACATAAACCTAGAGACAAAACTTGTTGCAAACATAATGCCAGATCTAGTTGTAGTTCGATACAAAAAACTACCAACTAGACTTTATACATTGTGGAATCAAGTGGTGGTGCTACATCTTCTTTGCTTAATTTTATGCCTTGAGAAATTAGTTTATTTGTAGGTTTTCAATTTGATGCAGGGCTAATACCCCGCTATACCCACAATATGCATATAGTATGCATATTCTTCAGTCCAAGGAATTCCTATGACCACCTTCGTCAAACCGTTCATAAGCTAAGTTTAAGGTCCTTCATTTAATATTCAAGTGGAAACATTTCATTAGACTTCCCATAGTCTAACCCTTCATTAGTCTCCTTATTAGAACTTTATAACTTAACTCTTCATCAAACTAAATAGAGTATACCTTTAGAGCTTTCAACTTGTGATATGCGATTACCTTTCCCCACCATCGATTTCATTCACCCAGATCAATGACTATGGCACTATCGCATCCTTTAACATTACGTGCCTCCATCATCTCTCGCATGTGATATGCGATCACAACCAGAATTCAAATACAATTAAACTGCACCAATAGCCTCTTCGGTTCTGCCTTTTCAATCACTTTATAGAGACCTTTCTCTGCCATTGATCTTTTCTTTTATCCGACAGCTAATGTCTTTTCTCGATCACCAAACTAGCTAATGCTTTGTGACCGTTGATCTAGATCTTCTTGATTTGACGATCTAAAACGATGTCAGGTGGGACACTTACGCGAGGTTTAACGCCTTTTCGGACCTAATGGGAATTATAAACTCTCAACCTATAAAATTTTGGGTCCGCCTTATCGTGAATGCCCCATCAACTTACGGCCCGATATCCATTGGATGACGAGGCCTTTAAATCCTATGGTCCATATTGATTCCCGTCCTTCTCCTTCCTCCAATACTTAGATTCAATATCCGTCATTCATTTCTTAGCTCTATCTTATGACTTAATCCTGGCCGCTCATGACAAAAAAATCTCGTCCATTGACCTTCTAGATCTAATGGCTACTATGCATCAACACTTCCATTCTACACTCTTCTTTTTCACTTGGGGTTTTACACCAATTCTTTAATGTTATTCTGTGGTTTCGCTTCCTTCATGGTTTCGGTCCTTCGTCACTCTACCACAACTCTCTCCTTAATTTAACTCCATTCGTGGCTTTATGTTCCTCCACCTTCTCTATAACACTAAAGGCTTTATTTTGTACTATCCATGTATAGAAAGTCGTAACACTTCTCTATGGTTCTCTCCTTGAACCTCTGGTTAACAAAAAATTCTACCCAACACTTCTCTTGCTGGAATTATTGTCTCTAAGACAACTCTACCCATAATCGCAATTGTGGAGCTGCCTCAACAACTTCTGCTCAACACTCTAGCTGGAAGTTGTTCTGTTAAGCTTCTTTGTATTTCGCCTTTGTTCTGCACCTGCAACATAAGTTACGTAGAAACACTCTAGCCACACACAGATTATAATTCAATTACACAGTACACATTGTACAAACTCTGAATCAAGTTATTTGTATTGATAAACGAGTATTTACACAAGAGTCTCTCTCTGGCCTAATTTTTTGGTCAGTGTCTTTTCTTCTCCTACTCGTAGGTTTACAATATGACTATTTGAATTGCTATCTACTCTCTAGCTATATCTCTAACTACTAACTGACTAACTCGTTCTCGCCTTTTAGGCTTACCTTTATATGAAATAGTCCTGTTGAACTAATTCCAGTTTAGATCCTTAATCTTTTGAACTAACTCCTCAATATTCTCTAAGTCCACTTTTAACTCCTACTTATCCCTAAGAGTCCTCTCTAGCTGCTCAAATCATGAAACCACTTTCTAGTCCAAGACTTTCAATTGATTTCTAACTCTCTCAACATCATTAATCACTCATGTTCTCCTTCATTCGAGATCATTTACAAATATCCTCACACTTAGCTAATTAACCACTAAAAACATTAATAATTACATACATAGGAATCCAACTTCCTTGAAAACACAAGATCCCCTATGTCTACTACGATACAATGATAGTTTTGAGCTAATGCTCCTGCATCAGACTCCCAAAGTAGAAAACATTCATGATCTCCTAATCATGTGCCTTCATGTGTTGATAGGAAACCTCTAGGGTCGCAAACTTTAGTTTGTAGTTCTCTGAATGCTTTTCACCTTTGTTGTTATTATATGTCACCTGTCTTCTATTTCATCTTCCTCTCCTTGTCAATCAGTTTCAAGTTTTGATTAATCATTTTCCTACTACTGTCAACCTCCTCCATATGGACTGTTTCATCATTGACTACCATAACTCTTCAATCTCCATCTGTAGCATATCTTTGGGCTGGTCCATATTCTGCCATTCACTATTACTTCTTTCTCTCTACTTTAGCTTGTTGTTGTTGTCCACTAACTCTTCAAATTATTGTTTATTATCCTCTCTTTGAAGTTGTCAAATTCTTACTGCAACCCTTTCATCCTTACCTTATTTCATGATTATCTCTTTTTGCATTGAATCCCAACTTTTCAACATTCCTCTATTAATCTAACATCTTTGTTCCATGGATTAAATAATTATGCAGAATCTTCTTCTTTCATTTTTATTTGACTGCTCATATGTGCCAAATTTTGTCCAGCATCTGCAACTAAACCGAAACTCACAAAACAACTATTAAAATATAAAACATAAGGCCTTGGTGCCTCTTCTTCTTTTGGCAACACATCAGTATGTTGATCTGTTTCCTCCTCTTCTATCAGCATATCAGTTTGTTGATTTGAATTCTCAAAAGAATTCATGAGACTGTCAGCTAGTCTCTCCTCCATACCATCTTCTTCAATGATATCTCTCTTCTTTGGTTCACAATAATGAACTCCTCCTTCTATAATGTCAATTTGCTGAACTTCCATTACCATCTCTTTCTTCTTATTATTGTCATTCATGAAATTTTTTTTATCTTCCTTTTTAAGCAATCTATCTTGAGTATATATCTTCTGTCTTCCCAACTCCCTTCTTTGAAAGTCTAATTTTCTATATAACTTGGTAATTTAAATTGGAGTAGAATTTGGAAATTTCACACAATTTTCCATACCTTCCTTTGTTATTGATAAATCATCAGATGTCCTTTTTCCCTTTGCTAAGTCTTTTGCATAGACTTCTTCTTCCTTAATATCTTTCAGTAGATGTCCTTCTTCTTCAATACATTTTGCCTTGTTGTCCCTCTGTAACTCTTCTCCTAGAGTTATCCTTGTCTCATCATCTACAGTAATATTCTCCTGCATTTTTTCTTCATCAGTAACATTAATCAAATTCATTAGACTACCTCTCTGAGACAATATTCCTTCATTCTTCATCAAAATAAGATCTTGATCCTCCATCTCTATGACAGCTTCCATAGACTCATCCATAGACTCTTTCTTCTTTATCCAGTCAAATTCTTCTTCTTCTGAGAAGTTTTCTTTGTCACCTTTTACTTCTAGGTCTTCATCTATTTTGAAGATATCCTCAAAAAGTTGCTCTTATTATGAAATACCTAAAATCATACACAAGCTATCAGTTTTAAAAACATAAGACCTTGTGGTCTCACTTGATACTTTAGTCATCATGTCTCCTTGCTATTCTGAATCCTTCATATGATTCATAAGATCTTCCACAAATCTCTAGTCTTCATCTTCACCCAGAATTTCACCCTGTTCTAGTTTAGAAATGGACTCTTCCATTTCCAACTCAACCTCTCTAGGTTCTTCCACCAGGATGTTCACTTGCCTCTATTGTAGTCTTCTCTGTAACTTAGACCACTTCACTGCCTTTTTCCTCAAGGCCCAACATTGTCTTTGGCTTTCCTCTAGTATCCTTCTTAATGCATCGAGTTTTTCTTTTAACTCTGCAATCTCCTTCTCATGTTCCTCTTGAGTCATCCTCTTGCCATTTACCTTGGCATTCTCCTTCTCCACTTTGCTTCTGTTGTGGTCTTCTTCAGAACCTCTGTTACCTTTGTTATGACTATTAGTAGTCATTTGCTTCTCCATCTTCATGAGTTCCTCTATCATTTACTATGAGCTGCATTAAAGCCTCTGCAACAGCAATTCCTCCCTACTACCACTCACCTCAACAAGCTTTCCTCTGTACTTAGTCTTTTGGCAAGCCCTTGGTTCTCTATCATTGGAACCTCTTTGAGCACTTCTCTCTACTCTTTCTAGACTTCAACTCATCTGCCTATTCTAAGAATAAAACTCTCCTCTTGTACTTCAATCACAAATGAAGTACTAGGTTCTGACCACCTCTTCTTTCACTTAGAAATTCTTACTAGCTTTCTTCATCCCTTAGCAATTCTACCCACATCCTTTGTGGAATTGTCTTTGTGAGCTACAACAGTACCTCTGCAATAAAAGGTCTCCTTCTTGCTACATATGCCTCACTAAGCTTCTTTCCTCTGAGCTCAGTCTTTTAGCATTTCTCTGGTTCTTTCCTCTAGAACCAATTGAGCACTCCTTGCTCTAGGTTGTTGCAATGTTCTGACCTTCCTTCACTATCACTTGCATATCAATGATATTCAAACCAAACATCATTCCCAAGCTTTCAAAGCTTGCTTCTCAGCTTCCTTCTAAGAACACTCTTATCCACTTTGTCCAACCTTCAATTGGATTCTTCAGGTTCACTGTCACTACATGGCTTCACAAGCAGTCTCCATCCATTGTTCACATTTGAGTGAATCTCCATTCTCCTCAAGAAAACAAACATCACTATGTTTTCTTTATGCTTCTGCAGTCTCTTCTTCTTAGAGTATCACTTACTCTCACCTTATCTCACACCTTCTACTTATCATATTCAAATAACCTGATCTATTCTTTCTTCTGCCATCAATCTTGTATTTTGCACAATTCTGCTTTAATCAAAAGAGCTTAACTTGCTCTGATACCACAAATGACGTAGGGCTAATACCCCGCTATACCCACAATATGCATATAGTATGCATATTATCTTCAGACCCAAGAATTCCTATGACCACCATGGTCAAATGCTTCATAAGCTAAGGTTAAGGTTCTTCATTTAATCTTCAAGCAGAAACTTTTCATTAGAATTCCCATAGTCCAACCCTTCATTAGTCTCCCTATTAGAACTTTATAACTTAACTCTTCATTAAACTCAATAGAGTATACCTTCAGAGCTTTCAACTAGCGATATGTGATTGTGTTTCCCCACCATTGATTTCATTCGCCTAGATCAACGGCTATCGCACTATTGCATCCTTTAACATTATGTGCCTCCACTGCCTCTCGCATGCGATATGTGATCACAACCAGACTTCAAATAAAATTAAAGCGTGCCTATAGCCTCTCCGGTTCCTCCTTTTCAATTCCTTTATAGTGACCTTTCTCCACCATTGATCTTGTCTTCGATCCGACAACTGATGTCTTTTCCTGGTCACCAAACTAGGTGATGCTTTGTGACCGTTGATCTGGATCTGCTTGACCTGACGGTCCAAGATGATGTCAAGTGGGACACTTACGTGAGGTTTAATGCCTTTTCAAACCCAATGGGAATTGTAAAATCTCTTCCTATAAAATTTTGGGTCCACCCTTACGGTTAACGACCGATCAACTTATGCTCGATATCCGTTGGATGATAAGGCCTTTAAATCCTACGGTCTAGATTGATTCCTGTCTTTCTCCTTTCTCTAATACTTAGATTGAATCTCTACCATTCATTTCTTAGCTCTATATTATGACTTAATCCTAGCCACTCATCATGAACAAATCTCATCCATTGATCTTCTAGATCCAATGACTACTGTGTAGCAACACTTCCATTCTTCACTCTTCTTTTCACTTTGGTTTTTACGCCAATTCTTTAATGTTCTTCTATGGTTTCACTTCCCTTAGGGTTCTAGTCCTTCACCGTTCTGCCACAACTCTCTCCTTAATTTAACTCCATTTGTGCCTTTATGTTCCTCCACCTTCTCTATAACACCAAGGATTTCTTCTATACTATCCATGTATAGAAAGTTGTAACACTTCTCTATGGTTCTCTTCTCGAACCTCTAGTTGACAAACACTTCTCTTGCTAGAATTTTTGTCTCTAAGACAACTTGACCCACAATTGCAACTGTGGAGTTGCTTCAACAACTTCTACCCAAGACTCCAGCTGGAAGTTGTTCTGTTACGCTTCTCTGTATTTCACCTTTGTTCTGCACCTGCAACATAAGTTACGCAGAAACACTCTAGCCACACACATTATAATTCAATTACACAGTACACATTGTACAAACTCTTAATCAAGTTATTTGTATCAATAAACGAGTATTTACACAAGAGTCTTTCTCTAGCCTGATTTTTTGGTCAATGGCCTTTCTTCTCTTGCTTGTAGGCTTACAATCCGACTCTTTGACTCACTAGCTACTCTCTAGCTATTTCTCTAACTATTCACTGACTAAATCATTCTCTCCTTTTAGGCTTACCTTTATACAAAAAGGTTTTGTTGAGCTAATTCTAGTTTAGATCCTTAATCTGCTAAACAAACTCCTCAATATTCTCTAAGTCCACTTTTAACTCCTACTTATCCCTAAGAGTCCTCTCTAGCTCGTCCAAGAATTTCAATTGATTTCTAACTCTCTCAACATCATTAATCACTCATGTTCCCCTTCATTCGTGAGAATTTACAAATATCCTTACACTTATCTAATTAACATTAATAATTAGATACATAGGAATCGAGATTCCTTGAAAACACAAGATCCCCTATGTCTACTACAATACAACAATAGTTTTGAGCTAATGCTCCTACATCACAATTGGTCATTATGAACTTTTTTATGATATCAATGGCATATCTTTGTTGACCAACAAAAATTCCATTAGAAAATTGGTGAATTTCAATGCCTAACAAGTATATCATGACTCCTGGATTTGTCATATCAAACTCTATTTGTATTGCTTCTTTGAAATATTATAACATAATGTTTCCTATATAAAGAAGATCGTCTACATAAAGGCATACAATAAGAATTTTACCTTCATGCATTGTGGTATACAAAGTTGGCACATGATTTCTTCTACAAAAACCACTTTTCATGAGATAGGTGTCAATTCGACTGTACCAAGCTCTAGGAGCTTATTTCAAACATACAAAGCTTTCTTCAATATGTATACCTTATGCTCATGTCCCGAAACTTCAAAGCCAAGAGTCTTCTCTCCATAAAATTTTTCTGCAATATACCATTTAGAATGGCAGATTTTACATCAAATTGATAGACTTTCCATTTTTGTTGAGCTATTGTGGATAAAATGGTTTTGACAATATCTAACCTTGCTACTAGAGTAAAGATTTCACCATAATCGAAACCAAACTGTTGTGAGAATCCTTTGGCAACCAACCTTGCCTTATGTTTCTCAATCTCTCCCTTTTCATTCAGCTTGGTCTTATATACCCATTTTACACCAATTCTAGTTTTTTCTTTTGGGAGATCAACTAAATCCCAAATTTGATTCTTCTCTTTGGTAGCAATTTCTTGGTTCATTTCATCTACCCAATGCTTTTCTTTAGTTGCTTCTTCAAAATGAGTTGGTCGAGATGAAAGAAATGCAAACATATTCTACTGGTCAAACTCATGCTCTTGCTTATATATTTCTCTGATGCTTCTTGTTTTCTCACTATCTTCTGAAGATGTTGAACCACTGATGGATTCACTAATTGAAGATGTACCATTTTCATAATGGTATGACTCTTCTTCAACCTGCAATCTTAGTGCCTGTGGTGGATAAAAAAACTGATTTGAAGGTTCATAAACTTGATCAAACCAAGATTTATTTTCAAAAAGTTTTACATCTCTACATAAAACACACTTCTTGGTAACTAGATTATAAACTCTATAGGCCTTTGACTTCTCACTATAGCCTACGTAAATACATCTTTCTCGCCTATCATCAAGTTTCCTTCGTAGTTTCTTAGGAACATGTGAAAATGTTACTCATCCAAAAATTATAAAGTGAGATACATTTACCTTTTTATGATCCCATGTTTTTTGAGGTACTATACTTGGAGACTGGTTGTTGGAGATATTTTGAGAACATACATTGTTGTCGAAACTTCTTCAGCCTAATAGTTATTTGAAAAATTCTTCTCACGAAGCATACATCTGACAAGATTCATGATTGATTGATTTTTCCTTTCTGCTACTCCATTCTGTTGTGGATTATGTCTTGTTGTATTCTGCATTATGATTCCTTCTTGTTGGCAAAAAACTTTGAATTCATTGTATTTGTAATCTTCTCCTCTTTCAGTTCTGAGAAATTTCAAATGCTTTCCAATCTTCTTTTCCACTTATGCTTTGAATTCTTTGAACCTTAAGAATGTATTTGATTTATTTTTGAGAAAATATACCGATGTCTTCCTGGTATAATCATCAATGAATGTCACCAAATAAATACTACCACCAATGGATTGTGTTTCCATTGGACCACATAAATATGTATGAACAATTTCTAAAGGCTCTTTCGCTCTAGAGGAAGATGTGGGAAGGCTATCTATTTTATGCTTGGACATAATAAAAATTTCACAATTACAGTCTTTTTGATTCATAGTAGGGAGACTGATGACGATTGACTATTTCTGAAGTTGAGTGAGACGCTTGAATGGGATATGGCCATATCTAGAATGCCATAGCTGAGATTCATCTATTCTTGACACATTGTGGACTAAAGACTGTGAGAGATTTTGACTTTAAAGAGTAAAAGGAAACATCCTATTGTTGGTATTTTCAACCTTTTCTATCAGTCTTCTATTGGGAGGTTTGTCGTAGATATAACATCTCTTCCCTTGAAATATTACATCATAACCATGTTCTATAAGTTTTCCTACACTAATGAGGTTATGCTTCAGATTTGGAACATAATAAATATTAGCAATGTATTTCTCCCAATTTTCCTTAGTAAGAATAGGGACAATATATTTTCCTTCAACGTTAATGAAAGAACGATCTCCAAGAGTAATTTATGATGTTATAGAAGAATCAACATAAGAAAATATATTTTTTTACCTGTCATATGATTGTTGTAGTCACTGTCCAGCAACCAAGGATCCTTGTTGTGAGTGTTTTTCATAAAATGGTAGGAAAAAAACATTGTTTCAGAGGATTCTTCTTCATTGTTGGAGAGATGGACATTGCCTCTTTGCTGATCTGACCATTTCTTTCTACATTCATGTTCATAATGCCCGAATTTCTTGTAGCAATAATGTTGGACATCAAATTTCCTCCATGGTCTATTGTTTGGTTTTGTGGAGGTTTCCACTGCTCTATTGCATGATGATGTTCTGATCTACCTTTACTTTGGCCTCTTCCTCGCTTGTTGTCACCTCTGAATCCTCTGCAAAATGGGAGTTGCTCTTTGAAATCTTGTTCCACATAATCTTCTGCCATGTTGAGTCTTGTTTCGTGTGCCAAAAGTGATCCAGTCAACTGTCCTACTAAGAATGTTGTAAAATCTTTGGATTCCAGAATGGCTGTTACAATAATGTCATATTTCTAGCACAAACTTCGAAGGAATTTTTGAACAATTTTCTTATCTGAAATGGTTTCACCGATGAGCTTGATCTAATTGACTATTCCCATGACTATAGTCATGAAGTGATCCACATTTCCTATGTAAAACATCTTTAGGGTTTCGAACTGTGATCTCAATGTCTGTAATTTCACTATCTTCATTGTATCATTAACTTGATACACAACTTTCAAGATTTCCCAAGCTTCATATGCTGTGGATGCACTAGTTATCTTATCGAAAATATAGTCATCGACTAATTTTTGTATCCAACATTTAGCTCTGTATTCTTTCCTTCTAAGTTCAGTAGTTGCATTCTTCTCATTATTAGACATGGTTGCGAATGCTTCTTGGGTCGGCTCTATATAGGCAATCTCAAGTGAATCCCAATACTCCTGAGCTTGTAGGAATGTCTTCATTCTCAAAGACCAAAACTCATAATTTTTTCCAAATAGAATTAGGGTTTGTGGCAAAGCACTAGAAAAAACTATTTCTTCATTTACAAATTTTCACGCCCTTTTTTCTTTAGAAAAAATCTCCTTCAAAAAATGCAACACCCCATTTTTTTATAACTAACATTCCCTTCTTAAAAAACAATTCCTTTTTCTTTACCAATATTTTTTATTTAAAAAAGAATAATAAACCCTCTTCTTAATAGTCCCTTTTAAAACCAAAGAAAGGAACCCTCATTTTTAATACTCTTTCTAAATCACAACAAAGCTTTTCTTTGCTAATATTTTTTATTTAAAAAAAAACTTAAAAAAAATAACAAACCCTCTTCTTAATAGTGCCTTTTAAAACCAAACAAAGGAACCCTCATTTTTAATACTTTGTCTAAATCATAACAAAGCTCGTACATTTAAATTTTTTTAAAACATACTCTTTTATAAAATGCGATGTTTCTTTCCACACTTAAAAAATGAAATTCAATCAAATAAAAAACACTTTTAATCGTAAACCACAAAAATCACTCAACTTTATAAAATTGTGTTCACCGCTCCTTTCAATTGTAATGTTGATGGGGTTTCATTGATTTTTTCATGAGTCTTTGAATTCGGTAAACTTCAAAATTTTATGTGTCCTAGACGTTTTATCTATTTCCACAATCAAAAACACCATTCAAACACTGCTTCTACTGGATTTTTTGAAATGTTTTGCCCAGATTCCAGCTACTTTTGGTCATTTGGGTAATTCATCTGCCTCGTTAGACGACTGCCTTGTGTGCTATGTAGTCTAACGAGGTGGAAGATTTGCCCAGAAAGTTATGGATATTCCCATTATATTTAGAGAAAATCTGGAAAGGATTTTTCTAAATGCATGTTATAGTTGTTAAACTGCAAAAATTTAGGTGTCCTAGACGTTTTTGATGGTGTTGAATCCATTTCCACCATTAAACACACCATTCAAACACTGCCTCTACCATATTTTTTGAAAATTTTTTTGCCATGATTTTGGTCATCTAGGCAATTCCTCCACCTCGTTAGATGACTCCCTTGTGCGTAGTGCGAAAATATTAAGAATTCAACAAATTCATAAGTCCACAACTTTGTGCACAATTTTTTTTTGGCTGAGCTGCTAATAGTGGGCGCTGAGATTTTTTTACAACTGCATAATTGCTCTTTTTCCTATGTTGCACAAGTTTCTGGTACACGGGTATTTCATATATGAGGAATGAGTATCTGGCACAGCTAAAAATTTTACCAAATTTACAAGAAACGCCAAGTTGGGAGCAACAACTATATAATATATATATATATATATATATATATTATATATATATATATATATATATATATATATATATATATATATTTCCATCCAAAACTTGCCAATGAGATTCCATTTTGCAAAGAAACATGTAAAAGTTGAACTTTGAAACACTGCAAAAAAAACAAAATATTAATCTATCAACAATTTGCCAATCGAATTCCTTTCGAGTAAAGAAACATGCATAACTCCCAAACCTGGAAAAATGATGTTTTTACTCGATTATTAAGTGATTTAATGCAACTTTATATGTTAAGTCACTATGTCAATTCCTCAACCTTGATGTAACCTCACCAATATCAATATATATATATATATATATAATATATATATATATATATATATATATATATATATATATATATATATATATATATATATATAATTAATAAAAATAAAACACTAGAGTTTAAAACCAATGTTATTTTAAAGAGAGTTTGTATAATAAAATTATAAATTTCCAAGTTAATATATATTTTATACTTAAATAAATATGAAAATTGAATTAAAAAATGGTTTTTCAATAATATTTATATTTCATAATTTCAACTATTTTTTTTCTTTAGGATTCCAGCTTTTGTCTAGTCTGCCTAAATGCTTTTATGTCCATCCACCATCAGTGTGTATGAGGAGAATGAACAACTTTGCAATGACAAAGATCAGGATACTCGAGACGCCTCATCTTCATTTGGATATAATGACATTCCATAAATGGGTTGTTTCTCTTAGTTCCAAACCCATATCCAAACCTAAACCAACAACATACCCTTCCATTCGCCCAGTTCCATGAGTTGGAGCGTCAAATACACCTAAGTTTTCAATTATTCATTGCATTGAAGTTCAAAAAACATCAAAAATTTGTTGCAGTGAAGCTCCCGAAAAGCTCCAAAGCATCCATTGACGCTCCTGGTAGTTTTGGAGCATTTCCGACCAGCTTCCCAGCTCCCAGAGCGGAGGGAGCTTGGGGTACGTTCTCTCCAATACCTGGAAGCGCTACCCTTGTAACTATGTTTTCTTCTCTTAGGCTTCTCAAACTTTTTCTTTGCAAGCCAAATGATTTGAAACATTGTTCCATGTGGAGTGTTATCTAACATGGTGCTAGGAAGAAAAAGCATGGAACATAAATTATTATTCTCAATATTTAAAATGGTTAAATAGATTACGTTGCAAATATAAAAAAAAAAAAAATGACTGAAGTAGAACATTTATAGAATAAAGGTAATGATGTAAAATTCAACACCTATAAAATAAAAATAAAATAAAACTGAACCTAATAGACAACAAAATAAAACAAGTTCGCGTTGCACACGACATACCTGCCGAAAATAGCCTGTATATTAACTTGGATTGAAATAATAAGCCAAGTCAATTGACAAAGTTAAAAAAAAGCATAGGACACATGACTAACCAAGTATTAGTTTCCAGTTTGACCATACATTGCTAGTCTTCGGCTCGGTTGCTTCTTAGACTGGAACTTCATTAGTCCAGTCAATAAATCCAACGAGAAGCGTAACTGTATCTACCTAGTCAAGAGGAAAAATTGTTTCCACAATAGAACTCTCTCTATGAACTAATGCTCTATAACAGCTAGTGACAAGCATTCAGCCCGGCATTGCGAGACACCCAAACATCCAGCAACATGCAAAACACACAACCACTGCACGTCTGCCCACCTATTTGGACAAGACATTAATAAAGGTCTTCATTATTAGTTAAAGCTTAACAAATCTATATATTGTGTTAAATCCAACTATTTCAATTTTTAGTTAACCCTTTTTTTCTATTAAAGCTGAACAAATTTATATATCGTGTAAAATACAACAACGATTGGAACAATATTTAATCTATACCATTTCCCTTTTTAACAAACATATATGGCATGCAAAATTTAAATACAATCGGAACAATATTTTCTCTGACATTTTGTTTTCTCTCGAACTATATCAACCACATTGTGTAATAGACAGAAAACAATAATTCATCGAATGCATCTTGTTGCAAAATGTAATCCATGCACTTTCTAAAAGAAACAACCAGATTAATTCTCGGTGTGGCACTAGGCATAGGCATGTTCACCATGGCATAATGAGACAAGTTGAAAATGCATGCTATGGACCAGATGGAGGGGCCGAGGGGCCGGTTCTATATATTGGATCACTTGTCCTTTAACTTTCCAACGAGAAAAGTGTCTGGCTTGGCAGCTCTATTCGTTTTTCGTTTGATCTTATTCAGCGTTACTTTTCCCTCTCAAATATATTACCTAACTACATAATTCATTTATACTTTGGTAAGTTATGATATTCTAATGTAATAAATTTTAAATTATATTTACATCGTACATTTAGTTAAATATAATTTATAGTACCTAAATTACTCTTCTAACACCAATATATTACCTAAACACATTATTATCTATTATCTAGTATATATTGGATACTTTTGGGTTCTTAATGCGGCATGGATTTAAGATTAATATAGATTTATATTATTTTTTCTATCTCCTTAATTTTCGCCATCACCATGTGGAATTTTTCATTTTTTACCTTGCATTTTCTAATACATAAATAAATTTATTATCTTAAAAATCATTTATTTTGGGATATCGGAATTGTGTAATCCATAAAGCTTAAACTTGCTATTCCAACAAATTTTGGTTAGATTTTAAATGAAATTGATTGCAAAAATATACCTAAAAAAACCAAAATAATAAAATTATTTAAACAGTGTTAACCACACAAAATTAATATTTTTTTAGATTTCTTTATATAATATATAGGTGTGTGCTTTTTTTTTTAACTATATATAATGTACACATAATTGAAATATTTTACTTAGCATCAAGAGTGAGATAGAATGATTTTATGATATTAATATATGTTTAAATACATATTAATTTGGTATCTTCAAACTTCTTATTAATGATTTATCTTGAAATCCCTTTTTATTAATAATATTTTAAATACAGTATATTAATTTTCTATTAAAAATTTGAATAAATTACATTTCTCTTTTTTATTATTTTTAGGAATGTAATTGAATATTTTTACTTTCAACTACTTCTTCCTCTTTTTAGAATGAAATATTTTATCAAAGTCAACATTATATGTATACACACATTCCCTCTATATGAAATTGATATTAATATAGATTTATTGGCATTGATATTGAAATATATATATATATATATAAACATTCAAAAGAGAAAATATAGCATTTTTATTTCCTTAATTTCTTTAACGTAGCTATTATGCACTAAATTGATTTTTCTAGGCGAGGATACTAGACATTGGATTGACTAGCTTGTTCAGCTGCAGACTAATGGCTTTGTTACACAACATTGCGCTAACTTCATTGAAGAAATTACTATGGATGGTTGCTCAAGGTTAAGGATATGGTAGCTGGAAATCTGGCCATGCCATCGTAGATGTGGTTCACTATTTATCGGGAAAAATAAAATTCACATGGATTGAATGCTAATTTGTGGTTAAATAAATTGACCTAATGATATACAGTTGTCACAAAGGATGTATCAGCAGGTGGGTGCAGTTTCACAAAGGTCGCTTCATTTTCATTCACTCACTGCCTGCCTAGCTCTTCTCCTTTCCTTCTTGCTGCAATCTTCTTTGGTGCTCGCTCAAATGGTTTTCCGAAGTTTGAGAGCTCTTTCTTCTAGAGCCCTTCTAAACATATTATACCCATAACTTTACAAAGATATACCCATAATGTTACAAAAAGTCTGTAATCTTATTACTATAATAAATAATTTTATGGAAAATATATACTCTTGTTTTGTAAGAATATTTCTATAAACTGTTTCGCACCGAAACATGTTGATTACAGGTCATGGTTTCACCTCATTATTAACAATTCACTTGGGTTAGAAAAATTTAGATATAAAAAAAAATTAAAATTAAACATTTAGCAACTTATTAAATACAAATATTACATGAGATATGCCTTGTGAGTAAATATAGAAACACATTTAGAATTAAAATACATCATTTATAATTCAGTTCGATTCAACTGAAAACAGATATAAAATTGTTAAAATATAGATGTTAGAATAGAATGCCCACGTAATATTCCCAAGAATTGAAATTTTCTATGTACTTTATCATTTTTCCTACATAATGATTTTCAAGCAAGAACTGTGAAGTACTGTGCAGTCGAGTGTGTGAACCTGGTGGACTTTTGTCTCACAACCAGGTCCGGAGATGGTTTAGATGGGTCTCTATGCTAGTTTATCATGTTTTGACCTTGTACATGGATCTCCCATTTCCAAAAATGATGTCTATGGATCCTTCAATGTAACACTCCTTGAAATAATGGCAGCCTTCGTCTTCATACAGTGTATCCTGCGCAGCATAAAATCCACACCCCAAGAAATAGGCCTTGTCCCCAAAGATTCTGAATGCAACTGCTTGCCATCCTTCCATTCCAGGCATGGTTGCTAGAGCTGTGTTCTGCATTGACATTGACAGCACCATTTAAGCATTATTTTTATGTGAAATCTACAATCAAATTAAGTTGTTATAACAATTATTAGAATTCACCATTAACCATTTATGCACCTTGAAACTGATATTCCTGGCAAAAAAAATTGTTAGCGAGCATTGTGACAGAAGTGTTGTGGTATGTACCTAGCAGTTGCCCTGTTGGGTCCAGGTCGCTGGCTCTATTGTGCCATTCAATTATCGTGAATTCCTTCCCTGCACCTTGAAATGTAATGTATGGCTTTGTTGCAGGAATCAACCTTTACACTCTAATGCCTTTGGTCTTTCCTGTTTTCCTATTTTCCAGTTCCATGTTCACCCTTCCTTGAAAGCTCAAGCTTATGTGAAGTTTTCACCTACTTAAGAGACGAAGCATGTTAGCCATTTGGAGCCTATTGCGTGAAATGAGTTACCAACCCAACCCTAATGAGTGACGTGTTAGATTTAGGGTTCTCTAAATGTAAGGCTAGGATCTTCGTATAGTTTTCATTGAAGATTCCCAAGATGAAAACAAAGAACAAATACCCCGCTTTTAGCAACTTAGCATATGTTAAAAGGGACGATTACATCTGAAAACGAAACTGTGCAATAAGACCTCTGTAACAAAACTTTGGATAAAATTTTTGTTTGACCAAAAAAAACATTGGGTAAATAGATCAGTCCACCCAAAATTAATATGATACTCCAAAAACTTTGGTTAAAGGCCAAACTTCGCTTAAAAGCAAGTTCGACCTCCGCAATAAGACCCCAAAGCTAAATGGCCAATGAAAACCATCGACAAATATTTAAATGATTTTAAAAATTCACTTTTTGCGTAAAATTTTGGTTAAAGTATTGAATAGCTATTAATATTTAAAAAGTCAAACAAAATTAATTTGTAGTCAAAGCGATATCCATCTCTATATGCCTGCTTGGGCAGGTAATAATAAGACAACACCTAACCCGATTAGCCTTTGTAGCATACTATCCATTGCTCAAAAGCCGGCGCAGATTACAGCTCGTGGTGATTGGTTCAATTATACTTCATACAACATCTGCATGAGGCCAGGGTGGTGACCAACTTCATGAATTGGCTCTGCATATGCAAGGTCCTATCCCCTAGGAGTCCAATGTCTCTCTCTCGCTAGTCACGGTCAACAGTTAGCAACATTGTGGGGAGTAATGGCATTTGGAGGTTCGCAGTGGTTCAATGGCTCTCGTTCACAGTTTACGACATCACCGGGCAAGGTACTTTGATCACAACTCTCGACTGGTTGATGATTCATGGCATCTTCATGGATCACTTTGCATGCCACTTAACTCACAAGCTCCGCGAGGTACAACCTACACGGGGGCCCAGGGTTAATGCTCTCCCTCTAGAAGTCGGTTCGTTGTCAATGTTAGGCCATTATGTCGTCTTAAATGATGTCTTTGCTTAAGCATGGATTTTGCTTTCTATTTTTGTTTGTGTATGAGTGACTCTAGTACCAAGAAGCTCACATTTTTGTCAAAGTTGGGACAACAACATGGTGACTAGGCACTCTTTTGTTTCAATAGATATGGTTGTAAGGAAAAACATATGTAATCTGGAAGAGGTAAATTACATATAGCAAGTAAATTTGTGTTATTTTTGTTTGTGTATGAGTGACTCTACTACACAGAGTTCACATTTTTGTCAAAGTTGGGACAACAACATGGAGACTAGGCACTTTTTTGTTTTACTAGATATGGTTGTAAGGAAAAACATATGTAATTTGGAAGAGGTAAATTACATAAATTACATATAGCAAGTAAATTTGTGTTATTGAGTTGGTTTCCCATCTAAATGACTTATAACACACAGATATTTTATTCATCATTTTACTAATAATATAAATTTAAACATTAATTTTTAAGATAAAGTAAATAATTAAGTGTAAGTTGCACGCATATTATATCTATCGAACATATATAGTTTAATCCATCTCATCCCCACAGTCCCACTAAGCTAAACCCTAACATAACGTGGGTGGAACATTTCCTCAAACCCATAAAGTCTAATTTTGTGTTATTTGTATTAAGAGTTTAACCTTAATTCGAGATCTGCATGTTGCTATCGTCCGCAACTAAACTAAAATTTCATCCAAATTATCCATTTGTCAAAAAAATGCTCCAGTATAAATCAATAAATTAACGAGTTTTGACATATTTAATGCAAAAAATACAAAACCCAAAAAGCCTTTGTTTCTCTTGGGCATGGGGACAGACGTTGCAGGCTCTGTAAGCGTAGCACTTCTAATGGGCATTCTCATTACTCTAGCGGGAACTCTGGCTGCTCCTGGAAGCACCACACCCCACCGAGTAGATGACGGCGAGGAAAATCAACATGATAATATTGAGAGCTGCCACTTTGCGCTAGTCATACTTGAGGCTCGGGAGTACCTCGGACTTGCAAGAATTGCACTCGTAGCACAAAAAATCCTTCTCATTCTTCCATGTTATAACGCTGTCATGCAACGTGTCTACAGTTCCGTTGTTGTCATACCCAAATATGCATGATTTAGGTGGCTTGCAGTACCCAGACTACACAAAAACCAAGAAACAAATAATCTAGTGAGCTGCAGTGAATCGAATCCTTACCCGAGTAACGGAAAAAGGAACCCAAAACCTAAACTAAGACATAAACTTGGGTTGAGCCCAGAGGGGAGCTATTACCTGAATCGAATATATTAGGCGGAATTTTTATTTTAAAATCTGATTGAATGAGTTACATGTATCTCACAAATTTTGAAATATTCTAAAGCAAAATTTGATTCTCATAAAATTTAACAACAAACCAATTTAGTTGTCGACCATTTTCATCCCACAATTTCTCCTTCAAAATCTAGTATAAGGCCATGGGAGTGGTCGAGTATAGGACCTGCTGAGAAGATCACATACACTCGCTCTGTCTGAATTATGCGGATTAAGTCATAGTTCCAGCATCGGTGCACCGGAAAAGGGGACAGCAACAACAGCACAAAAGTTAGGTGGCAGTAGCAGAGCAAAACGGTTAGAGAAATGAAAAGATGGTAGGCTACGTCTAGTGAAAACATTACATCTAGTTATTAGATGTAATGAATGTGAAATTAAGTTGATGCAACTCAGCAAAAATGGGAGTGAGCTAGATTCCAAATTTGCCAAGGGTTGAAAAGTTGAACATGTGGTAAGAAGATAAATATGTTTTAATTAAAATTTCAAATACATTTTTCAAGAAACGTGCCACTGACTTCTGCATATTATGAATATTTCTTTAATATTGTGTGGAGGTGAAATCTTTATTATTCGCTTATTTTTTTACATAAATTAAAATTCTATAAATTTAGTTTTAAAATTGACATTCTGTCTATATAATTATGTTACTGACATTTCTAAACACTTTAAAATGTAGTGTAATTATTTAATTGTTAAATAATATATTAAGCGTGTTTTGGAGTGGATTTTTTGGTAAGAGGGTTTTCATAATTGTATGCTTATATGTTTATGTGTTGTTTATTATTGTAATTGTTTTTATTTAATTTCCTCATATATTTTATATTTTTAATTTTTTTCATTTAGTATGAGAGCACAATTAGCCCATATCCAAGTTGTTAGGGATGATTTATTTAATAATATTATTTTAAGTGAAAGCTTGCACAAAAAGAAATCTTGTTTTAAAGAAATGGAAAGCATAAATCTGCTAAGGAAATAGAAAGCATGCATATATTAAATATAGAAGAGTTGTGTAATTTCAGGATGGATGATCATAAATGTCAAAAATTATGGGTTGTAGTATGTAGAACCAAACTTGTGATTATGAAAGAAGAGTGGATGGTGTTGCAAATAAATGTGAGAAGCATTATTAAGTTATATTTGGACAGTTTGGTATTATTGAATGTTTTTAAGAAAAAACTATGACAATTTTCAAGAAGAAGTTGGGGGTTTTGTATTACAATTTTTTCTCTTGGCTTGATCCACTTGAGATTTGAACCTTGAATCACATGGTTTACATAGTAATTCATAATATGGCAATAAAAAATGAGCTACTAATCATGGTCTAATAAATCACTGAAGGAGGACATCCATTTTATATGGTATCTCTACGTGTAGCCACAAGTTTGACCACTACCTCAAGGTGCCCCCATGGCTCCAACAAATCCCTCATAAGAATTGAACCTTACTCAATGGTGGAAAACCCCTCACTTTCCCCATTAAATCCAACTCATTTGGGAATTTTTTGTATCACATTGAACCCTTAGTTAACATATATCATTTTTCAATGAAAAAGTTGTTTTCTTAGAGGATGTGTTATTTAATCAATTCATTAGACAATCCAACATTGACCACTTGAAGTACTATAAAAAAAAAGATTCTTTTGAAGTCTAGGATGATTTAATTTCATAGAAGGTGAGGTGGAAATAATTTGAATCTACTAATGAGACCCTTGTTTTTATGTAATATTGGAGAAAAAAAAGAAGAAGAAAAAAAATCATAGATCCAAATCTTATGGAAAACATTATTCTCATGCAAAGAAAAATATTGGGACTATGACAAAATTATGTATTTTAGAAGAGATTGCTTGGAAAAAAAAAGAAAAAGAAGATAAAAATGATTTTGATGACAGGTATAAAAAAAATGATAAGGAGGATAAGGGAGATGCCATTGCTACAGCTTTGGCAACCCAGGAAAGCAAAGGTGCATATTTGATAAACTCTAGAGCTTCATTCCATATGACTTGTCATCGAGACTAGTTTTGAATGATTGAGAAATATGATGGTGGTATTTTACTATGGTATTCACTCTCCTTTGCGCATAGATAGTCATGGTAGCGTCTTCATCAGATTCCTTGATGGTAGATTAATTGGGATCGATGTAGTTTTTCATATTCTAAGAATGGTACAAAACCTACTATTAATAATCACACCTAATGATGCAGACGTATAAATTATTTTCTTTGTCAAAAGCTGGAAGAGGGTTTGAGGAGATTTGGGGTTCATTATTGGAGTTTATTTGGGCAATTCGTTCCAATTTTATGACTGTATTGTTTAGAATAATTGTTCTTTTGTTTTTAGGAATATTATTGGTTGGAATCACGATTTTTATTACATCATAATGTGTAGATGTTAGTAAACTGATGCATGTCAGATTTAATGGATTTATGAGAAGCTGTTTCACCTAGAGCATTAAATTATCAAATACCCAACAATATCAACCATATCCTCCAACTGGAATAAGATGTAATTGAAACTCAAAAACTCTGATACCACTTATTGCAATCACAGAATTAAAACTAGCACCGATCAAACAATATTGCAATCACAGAATTAAAACTGGCACCGATCAAACAATTCGATCACCGTCTTAGCTTCTCAAAATTGCCGCTCTTTAAATTCGTATCAAACGAACAGAGAAAGAAAAAAAAAAAGTTTATTTATCCGGCTCAAAAGATGACTTCAAGCTCGTATTTGCAGGTAAACTGTCAAAGAGGGCCTCTGTCACCCCCACATGGCAAGAAAGTCAAAACCACTTTGCAGTGATGAGCACAACAATATCTCCGCTGTGCGGGGTTTCGATGGCACTTTCTAGCATTGGGATCTTTCAACGTAGGAGCAATCTCAAATATTCAACACATATCAGATGCCAAGGAGTCTTCAAACGTACGCACCAATTAACCATGACCGTGGATTGAGTTTAACTCACCATTAGCAATGCCTCAACTCCGTAGGAGTTTAACACACAGTCGCTTGTGAAACAACGCCGCAGAAATAATTCCATGCATATCCACATGAACTCAATCAATGATTGCACGTTAGAATATATATCAATGTTAATACACCATATAAATTCAGTATTAACGCTAATGCAAAGCGTAGTGCTAAGCGGTATGAGAGAATAGGAATGTTGTATTCTGGAACCATACCACTAAACCTTGGAACTATGACTCACTGTCCCACATTCAGATTCTCAATAAAACCCAATACCATATGCATCGCGCGGTTGCATTCAGACTATTCAACACAGTGAGCAATCCAGCCATATTTTCTGAAATGTTGTTACCTGTCCAACATCACCATGGGGCCCGAACCCATCTGTTCTGCGTTTGCGTGGTTTTTATGATCGCCTCCAAGAAAAACAGGAGATTTTGTTCGGTTCCAATCTCCATGTATCATCTAACATTTTACAACCATAAAATGCAAAAATCTGTAGCTCACCGACCAGGTAGTTGTTGAAGCACAGGAATAATTACATTTATTGTCTTGCAGAATGTGATTGATAAGGCTGTTGCATATGGTGCGGGGTTCTTGCTTGCCCACATCGACTTAGAGTTATGTCGCTTGGTCTCAGAAGATGCAACGGTCGCAATATAGAGCGAAACCGTTGAGAAACTCTGAGCAGGAGTAGAAAAATGGCAGAGCTAACATTAAGGTCGCAGAGCCTTGGAGCATGGGTGATGCAAGATCATCTAGCTGATAGGAGGAGTTAAGAGGAAGGCTGTTTGGTTTCTGAAGGGGACAGAGGAGTAATTTGTTGAGTGAATAATGTGGTTGTTTTCCTTTACTTTTATTGGATTATGTTGTCTAAGTTAAATAAACGAACAGTAAATAGGAAGGATAATTAATTACGATAAATGTTTTAAACAGTCAGTTTTATTTTTGTAATAAAGCTGTAATACAATAATGGTTCTGTAATAAAATGGACGTAACTAATCAGATATAACCAACAGCGGCTAGAAAAACTAACAGTTTCTGACAATTGTTTTAAAGGAGAAACAAAACACAGTGAAGAGTTCGACTTGCTGAGTAATGAAAAAAAAAGAATTGTAATTTCTGTGCACACATTTCCTCTCCATTGTCCCAAAAGCCATTTACATTATTTATATGAGATTGCATTGTTTTTTATGTACAACACAAATTGTTTGTAGTATTACTTACAGGCATATGGTCCTATATGCAATTGGAGTTACAACAGTTCCAGTAAATGAGCAAAATCAAACAGGTTGCAAAGAAACTCAAAGAGCGTGCGGTGAAAACCAACCATACAATTCTCGAGGCCACCCACACAAGTGAACATCAAGGAGGCGGAACAAGCTAAGTCCAAACAAGTAACAAAGTTCAAACATTGCCAGGTATGCTAGTGAACAAACATCCACAGTTTCATCCTTAAATTAATACAGACGGGAAAATAGAACTCCTGTACATTCACATAGATATATATATATTGTTCAAAACAAAAATCCGTTCTGCAATTATACAGACCATGCCTATGACAAAACTGGGACTAGACACAGTACGGGTTTAGAACCCTTGACCCATTTACAGTCACCAGATAGAAAAGGAACGATTGTATAGACCTACAGGGAAACTGTGTATAGGCGGCGACCCAACAAACCATTAAAATACAGATTTTAACAAATCCCAACCTAAGGCGTTGAATAAAAGCAACCAAAGAACAGAGAACAACGCTACCTGTGTCTAGCCGGAGCAACCGAACCGCCAGGCATCGAAATCCTTCGAGTAGCCATACCTGCAGCAACAACCAGTCAACAAAAGATATAAGCATTTGACAGCGAAAAGAAACGAGGGCATGCAACCTAGCAAAAGCAAACAAACTTCAGATATTTACCTGAAGGAGCCAAGCCCCGACCATAGCAGTTCCACAAGATCACCCTGCTCACAAGGAGCTGAGACATTTGTCGACTGAGAGAAAAAGGGCTAATACTGATAGCATGGAACCAAGAGAACTTACCTTGTGAGTGCCGAAGGAGCGGAAGAAAGTTGCCTCCACATTCTGCCCGAATTCGAGGAAGGATGATTAGAACCCAGAAGGTTGTTACCTGGAGCAGCTCTAATCGGCAAAAGAACACAACGACCGTGGAAAATTACAAGCATCAATACCGCATGCTAAAAAGAGGCATAGAAACGTAACAGCAAGCCACAAATACATAGTGAACAGTCGGAAGTAAGCACGGACCTGGTAAAGACAGAACCTACTATGTTGATATGGCTATTGCCGGACGAAGAGGAAAGACTTTCAAATTGAAACCTTGAACCATAGGACGCAACAATAGAACTCCATACCGTAACCACCAGAAACAACCGAGAATGCAAATCTCACAGAACCGAAAGAATGGGCAAGCGAATGACTCGAGTGAGGGTTTGATCGCCCATACCAAGGCAGGTTCGAGAATCCCAAGAGAGGACATTTGTCAAACAACCGGAGCCAGAAGTACCAATCACCTGTGCGGGTACTAAGGACCAAATCCCTATCATTAAAATTAATAGCCGGCGAATCAACCTTACACCAAAATGTGCTATTCATTATTAATTGTGGCTTTATTCCCACATTAATAACTATGGGAGGTGTGTTATGTGGGTTGGACTCATCAAGTGGTATCAGAGCAGGAAGTTGAGAGAATTGGAATATGGAGGTTCAAAGATGAGAACGTGGAAGAGGTGTGCACAGAGCAGCAACTGAGGGTTTGAGGGAAGAAATAAGGACCCTTACTGCTCACTTAGAGGCAATGGAGGCAGGAAGGAGAAGATACCCAAAACTTGGGGATGACAGTGAGGAGGAGGCAGTAGCTACTACAGAAGGATCAGATGAAGAAGCCCCAGAGATAAAATTGTTGAGGTCGGTGTTGCTAGCCAGCAGCAAGCCCAAACTAGAGATTCCTAACTATGATGGCAGTCTGTCCACAGAATTTCTGCTGGACTAGATAAGCGAGTTGGATAAGTATTTTGAGAATGAAGAGATCAGTGAGGATAAAAGAGTCAGATTCGCTGCAACCAAATTGAAGGGACACGTTGCTTTATGGTGGGATAGTGTCCAAGCCGACAGAAGGAGAATGGATAAGCTACTGATAAGGAAGTGGCCAAGGATGGTGGCAAAGTTGAAAGGCGGATTTCTGCCTAAAGATTATCAGGTTGCACTGTACCAACAGGTATAGAACTTAAGACAGAAAGGTATGACAGTAAAGGAATACATGGAAGAATTTTATCATGTAAACTTGAGGGCTGGTTATACTGATGATACTCCAGAGAAGACAGGGAGATACGTGAACGGTTTGAGGCTGGAAATACTGGATGAGATCAGTATTCTTTCTCCACGGAACATAGAAGAATCCTTTCAGAGTGCTGTAAAGGCTGAAGAAAATATTAATAGAATACAAAATAATAGAAGAGGACAGGGAAATGGCAGAGGACGAGGACAGTCCTATGGCAGAGGGAGAACTACCAGTAACAGTGAAGAGGGCAGCAGCTCCAGGGATTCAAGAACAACAGAGAAGGGAGATAGCACGAGAGGAGGTTGGCCATATCAGCAAGGAAGAGGGAATGGCCGAGGAAGGAGAGCTAATTTCTAGTGCTACGGGTGCCATAAGTGGGGGCACAGATCCTTTCAATGCCCAGAAGCAGAGCAAGCTGGCCAGAGGGAACATTTGTTGCATAGCCCGAGGAAGTCAAGGCATTGCCCTAGGAGGTAGAAAATGTGGCAGAAACGGGGGAGGCTTTGGTTCTAAATAAAGTATTGTTGAAGCCAACTAAGGAGATTGCCAAGCAGACCCAACAGAAGGCACTATTCCGGACAGTTTTCAAATCACATGGAAAGTGCTGTAAATTGATCATAGACAGTGGGAGTATAGATAATTTGGTTGCATCGAGATGGTGGAGAAGCTGGGATTGAGGCGACTTAAGGACCCCACACCTGACAAGGTGTCGTGGCTGCAAAAAGGCCACCAGCTATTAGTTGATGAACAATGTGAGGTTGAATTTCACATTGGTAGGTACAAGGACAAGGTTTTCTGTGATATCATGCCAATGGACGTGTGCCACATACTACTGGGGAGACCATGGTAGTATGATCAGAAGGTGGTACATGATGGGATGACGAATTATTATAAATTTGTTAAAGATGGAGTCAAACATACACTTGTACCCATCAAAGAGGAGGACACAGCAGAACTGAGTGGAACAAAAGCATTATTAGTAGGTGGAAAATAGTTTATTAAACAGATTGAGGAGAATGAAGTGAATTATGTTGTCGTAAGGAGAACTAAGACTGTGCTACTACACATGGAAATGTCTGAATTGCCTACAGTGATTCAATAGATTTTAGAGGAATTTAAGGACATTGTAGTTGATGATTTACTGAACAAGTTGCCTCCCAAGAGGAGCATCAACCATCATATCGATTTCATACTCGGAGAAAGGCTACCAAATAAAGCAGCGTATCAAATGAGCCCGAAAGATAATGAAGAGATTCGGAAACAGGTGCAAGAGTTGCTAGAGAAAGGGTTGATCAGAGAAAGCTTGAGCCCTTGTGCGATACCAACAATACTCGCACCTAAGAAGGGAGGAGAATAGCGAATGTGTACAGACTCACGAGCTATTAATAAAATCACTATTCGATACAGATTTCCCTTACCCAGAATGGACGATATGATGGATTTTCTAAGTGGGGCAGCTTATTTCACAAAGATTGATCTGAAGAGTGGCTATCATCAGATCAGGATCAGAGAAGGTGGCGAGTGGAAGACAACCTTCAAGACCAATGAAGGGTTGTACGAGTGGCTGGTCATGCCGTTCAGTTTGAGTAACGCTCCTAGTACTTTTATGAGGTTGATGAATGAAATGTTGAAAGAGTTCATAAGTAAGTTTGTGATAGTATATCTTGATGATATTTTGATTTTCAGCAGAACGAAAGAAGAGCACCTTCAACATGTTTGAAGAGTGTTGGAGAAATTACAGTAGAACAAACTACCGATAAACTTGAAGAAATGTACTTTCATGCAGAAAGAACTAGTTTACTTAGGCTTTATAATTGCAGAAAATGAATTGAAGATGGATCGAGAAAAGATCGCAGCAATCGTCAATTGGTTTTCACCAAAGATCTTATTTGAGGTACGTAGCTTTCATGGGTTGGCGACTTTTTACCATAAGTTTATAAGAAATTTTAGTGAAATTTGCGCGCCTATGCTAGACACCATAAAAAAGGCCAGTCAACCTTTTTGTTGGACCAAGGCAGCACAGAACAGTTTCCAAATCTTGAAGCGGAAGAATACAGAGAGGCCGATTCTAAGGCTACCGGATTTTAATAAGCTTTTCCAGGTTCGATGTGATGCAAGTGGGACAACCATTGGCGATGTGCTCAGTCAGGAGGATAAACCAGTTGCATTCTTTAGTGAGAAATTGAATGAAAGCAGGCAGAAATATTCCTCATATGACAAGGAATTTTATGCCGTTGTCCAAGCTTTAAAGCATTGGAGAACTACCTGCTAGGAAGTGAGTTTGTGTTATTTTCTGATAATTCAGCGCTGCAATATGTAATGCAACAACAAACATTGAACCACAAGCATGCCAAATGGGTAGAGTATCTACAGAGTTTCACCTTTGTGCTAAAACACATCAGTGGGCAAGCCAACAAGGTGGCAGACGCATTGAGCAGAAGAGCTTTGCTCTTACAGGAAAGTACAATAGAGGTGTTGGGATTCAAACACTTAAAATATTTGTACCATACCGACACAGACTTCAAGGAGGCCTTTGAAGCCTGTCAAAATCCCGTGGTAAGGAATACAAGTCCATGGTTGGACTACAACTTGCACGAGGGACTGTTATTTAGAGGAGGACAGTTATGTATCCCAGATTGTTCGATGAGGGAAAATATTATACGGGAGAAACATAGCGGGGATCTAGCCAGTCATTTTGGCATGGACAAAACTTTGGAGCAGCTCAGACACTTCTATTACTAGCCCAGAATGCGTAGGGATGTACAACGGTATGTGAATAGGTGTAAAGTCTGCCAACTAGCGAGGGGACATAGTCAAAACACTGGACTTTACACACCACTACCTATTCCAAGTAGACCATGGGACTTAGTCAGCATTGACTTTGTCTTAGGACTGCCTAGAACACAGCGAGGATATGACTCAGTGATGGTGGTGGTAGACATATTTTCAAAAAGGGCACATTTCATCCCTTGTCGAAAAACTAGTAATGCCACTCATGTAGCTCACCTTTTTTTCACGGAGATTGTTAGATTACATGGCCTACCCAGATCTATTGTTTCTGACAAGGACGTAAAATTCATGGGACACTTTTGGTGCACCTTGTGGAAAAATTTGGACACACAGTTGAATTTCAGTTCTGCATATCATCCGCAGACTGATGGACAAATTGAAGTGGTGAACAGGAGTTTGGGAAATTTGTTACAGAGTTTGACTGTGGAAAATTCATGGTTATTGGATCATGCTCTCACTCAGGTAGAATTCGCTTATAACGATTCACCAAATCGTAGCACCGGACACAGTCCATTTCAAATCCTGTACAGCGTGCATCCTCAGGGGATACATGAACTGTGAGATTTTGGAAAGTTGGAGCAGAGGAGTGCTGACGGGGAAGATTTTGCTTAAGCGATGAGTGAACTACACGAACGGGTGAAGCTAAAGTTGTAGGACAACATGCAGAGATACAAACAACAGGTATATTTAAAGCGGCGAGATGTCCAATTTAACATACGTGACGCGGTCCTAGCAAACATACGCAAAGAAAAGTTTCATAAGGGTGTGTATAATAAGCTAAAATTTAAAAAGATTGGTCCCTGTAAAATTTTGCGTAAGTTCTCAGCCAACGCTTATGAAATTCAGCTGCCACCTGATATAGGCATATCACCTATTTTCAATGTGGTAGACCTGTTCCCATATACTGCCAACTCAGAGGAAGACAGTGTGGTAAGGCCAGAATGAGACACCCAAGTTGGGGACAGTTCTTGGATGAGGCACATGCCTTCGGTTCAGCCCCATGAGATCGAGAAGATTCTCGACACCTAGGTAGCCAAGAAGACTCGTAGGAAGGAGTATCTGCGATACCTCGTCAAGTTGAAGAACTGTCCAATTGAGGACAGTTTGTGGCTCAACGCAGCGCAGATACAGAAGGTTGGTTATTCTATGGAGGAATTCATGGAACTAAGACATGACCTTTTCTTACCCTGGGAGCCTCATGTAGGAGCATCTAGCTGACAGGGCGAGTCAAAAGGAAGGCTTTTGGTTTCTGAAGGGGACGAAGGAGTAATTTTCTAAGTGAATAATGTGGTTGTTTTCTTTTACTTTTATTTGATTATGTTGTCTAAGTTAAATAAACAAACAATAAATAGGAAGGACAATTAATTATGATAAATGTTTTAAACAACTAGTTTTACTTTTGTAATAATGCTGCAAGACAATAATGGTTATGTAATAAAATGGACGTAACTAATCAGATATAACCAACAACGGCTAGAAAAACTAACAGTTTCTGACAATTGTTTTAAAGGAGAAACAAAACACAGTGAGGAGTTCGACTTGTTGAGTAATGAAAAAAAAAGAATTGTAATTTCTGTGCACACATTTCCTGTCCAGCGTCCCAAAAGCCATTTACATTATTTATATGAGATTGCATTGTTTTTTTTATGTACAACACAAATTGTTTGTAGTATTACTTACAAGCATATGGTCCTATATGCAATTGGAGTTACAACAGTTCCAATAAATGAGCAAAATCAAACAGGTTGCAAAGAAACTCAAAGAGCGTGCGGTGAAAACCAACCATACAATTCTCGAGACCACCCACACAAGTGAACATCAAGGAGGTGGAACAAGCTAAGTCCAAACAAGTAACAAAGTTCAAACATTGCCAGGTATGCTAGTGAACAAACATCCACAGTTTCATCCTTAAATTAATACAGACGGGAAAATAGAACTACTGTGCATTCACACACACACACACACACACACACACACACACACACACATATATATAGAGAATTCAATACAAAAACCTGTTCTGCAATTATACAGACCATGCCTATGACAAAACTAGGACTAGACACAGTACGGGTTTAGAACCCTCGACCCATTTACAGTCACCAGATAGAAAAGGAACGACTGTATAGACCTACAACGAAACTGTGTACAGGCGGCGGCCCAACAAACCATTAAAATACAGATTTGAACGAACCCCAACCTAAGGCGGTGAACGAAAGCAACCAAAGAATAGAGAACGACACTACCCATGTCTAGCCGTAGCAACCGAACTGCCAAGCATTGACATCCTTCGATTAGCCATACCTGCAGCAACAGCTAGTTAACAAAATATATAAGCATCTGACAGCGAAAAGAAACAAGGGCACGCAACCTAGCAAAAGCAAACAAACTTCAAATATTTATCTGAAGGAGGCAAGCCGCGACCATAGCAGTTCCATAAGATCACCCTACTCACAAGGAGCCGAGACATTAGTTGACTCAGAGAAAAAGGGGCTAATATTGATAGCATGGAACCAGGAGAAATTACCCTGTGAGTGACAAAGGAGTTGAAGAAAGTTGCCTCCGCATTCTACCCAGATTCGAGGAAGGACGATTAGAAGCCAGAAGGTTGTTACCAGGAGTAGCTCTAACCGGCAAAAGAACACAACGACCGTGGAAAATTATAGGCATCAATACCGCATGCTAAAAAGAGGCACATAAACATAACAACAAGCCACAAATACACATTGAACAGTCGGAAGTAAGCATGGACCAGGCAAAGACGGAACCTACCGTGTTGATATGGCCATTGCCAGACGAAGAGGAGAGACTTTCAGGTTGAAACCCTGAACCACAGGACGCAACAATAGAACTCCATACCGAAACCACCAGAAACCACCAAGAACGTAGAGCTCACAGAACCGAAGGAATGGGAAAGTGAATGACTCGAGTGAGGGTTTGATCACCCATACCAAGGCAGGCTCGAGAATCCCAAGGGAGGACATTTGTCAAACAACCGGAGCTAGAAGTACCAATCACTTGTGTAGGTACCGAGGACCAAATCCCTATCATTAAAATCAACCATCGGTGAATCAACCTTACACCAAAATCTACTATTCATTATTAATTGTCACTTTATTCCTGCATTAATCACTGTGGGATGTGTGTTATGTGGGCTAGACTCATCAATGGGCCAATGCCAATATTGCAGCAAGAGAAAGAAAGTCCAAGGGTTGCAGGTGAGAAGCCAGGTCTAATTTAAAATAGGAGTTACAAAAAATAGAGTTTTGACATCTCAGAGAAATGGTAGTGAAATGCTAGGCTTAAGCAACGCGGTTCTGAGACTAATTTAAAATAGGAGTTACAAAAAATAGAGTTTTGATATCTCAGAGAAATGGGAGTGAAATGCTAGGCTTAAGCGACGCAGTTATGACACATAGGAAAACACATAGGAACATTGATCAAGTGGTATAGGGGTTAAGTGGCCTACATCCAAACTTAGATATCACAAGCTCGGGAAGGGAGAGCCATTTTGAGCTAAGTAGCTCTGATACCATGTTAAACAGGCAACATAAAATGGATAGATATGAAGAATAAGCATGAGATGTTTTTTATATTTACAAGTTACAATTTTATAATTTTTGGTCTTCATATACCAAGTAGTCTTTGGACTCTGGTGATTGTTCACATTCCAAACCAATCTTTAAAAAATTAAGTGTTCAACAAAAGAGATATCTATATGATATACACTTTCCATATTTGTTTTTTATGGTGATCCTTTCTAAGTATATAAAATAGGCTCTTTCTTCAGGAAAAAAATTACTTATAGAGAATATAGTGTTACGGAACTAAAGAATGGGCCATATAGGTGAGAAGGGCATATTGGCATTGGGAAAAAAATATCTTGTGAACTGATTGAATAATTGTGCTCACAAATTTTATATTTTAGTACAATTAATTTATTGAATCTGATGTATTTGGTTCAATTAAAGTTTCCTTGTAAGGTGTATTATATGATTCATTGATCATGTTTTGTTTGTTTGTTAGAGTTTGTTTTGTGACTTGTAAGATTAGCTTATGATCTATGAAGATATCACTCAAAGAAATCTAAGTCATCAAAATCACCTAAGTGTTACACCTAGCTTGAGCCACACTAACCCTTAATATGGATGAATGTTTCTTCATGTCTCCTACTAGGTATCATGAGTATTGAACATTAGGTGTGATAAGAACAAAACCCGTAAAATCATACCATGCTACTGAAATTTTACTTTTAAAAAGGAGAGCATGTGGGTGGGATTTGTATAACGCTCATATGGAGGTCTATATAAACAAGAAAACTTCACTTTAGCATCTTCATGTTTTTTGTGGTAAGCAATATGCTCATGTGCCTAAGCACATGTGGTTGACTTTGGGTAACATGTCCATAAAATGTATCTTCATCATCTGTGATGGAGTTGGTGTGAAATGGTAAAAGCTTTAGGAGTGAAATGATAAAAGCTTTAGGATATTATGTCTAGAAACATTTTCTATATTAGGAATTTTATTTTAATTGAAGTTAATTTTTAGTTTAGAGTGAAACAACAAAAAAGGATGAGAAGAAATTAGTGGTTCAACTTTCACTTATGATTAAGAAATATGAAATAGAAAATGAACAAGAAGTTCACTATGGACCTCATGAGGAGAGTTTAGAGAGTTTAAAGGAGGAGGAAGAAACTTTACCTCACAATTTAAATAATTCTACAAAGTTCAAAAATGTAACTCTATTTGAGGGCTGAGGGAGTCAAACACTACCCAAAGTTGGATATTGAGTTTCGCTAAATACCATGCCACTAAGAGGAATAGGAGCTCTATTCTATGCTATTGTGTTTTGTGTAATTGAGTGGAAAGGGAATTTAGAGAGAAAAATAGATGAGATTAAGATTCCTTAGGTAACTCCATTGTGAATGTCTCTCCCTTCTAGCTTTGTTTTCTCATGTAAAGCTTTTTCGAATAAAAGACATATATTTATTGTAAATTTTTATATGAGTACCTATCTCTTTCCATTTTTTGCTTTTTACATTTCAATTATTTCATTTATTTAACTATAAAATCATCTATTAAAAAAATTAAATAAAAAATAAATTAATCTTTATAACATAGATTATAAATTATATTAATTGTATTATAAAAGAATATCCACTGTAATTTACAAACCAAATACACAACTAAAAACTTATTTTTACCAAAAAAGATATTCTTACTTTTTACTTTAAATACTTATTATTTATTCTTTAAAGTTATTTATATGTCCTTAAATACAACCCAACAACAAATAAGAATGGCATAAAAAATATAATGAATATTTTTATTTTTTACTATAAATACTTATTCTGCGTTCATAAAAATTATGTTAATAAAAAATGCCATGCATCATAAAATTTCCTCGCATTAGTGTATAATTTGGAATATGCTCGGTTAGAAAAGGAGTTTATATATAATGTATATGAAAATAATATTATAAATTGATAAATTATTATTTAAAAATTATATTTTAGAGTATAACGTTAATTAAATTAATGTAAGTATATAAATTAAATGACTAATTAATAAATAATATATGCATTATATATATATATATAATATGTTTAAATTAAGAGATTTATATGGAGATCTTGAGTTATAAACAAAAGTTTAGCTTTTGCCACTAAGCTAGAAATTATGCTTTGGGAAAGATTAAGAAAATTTGCATTAAAATTATAATTTTTATTGTTAATTGGTAAAATTAATAGCCGTAAATAGAAAAATCAAATCCTATAGTCTTGCTTTGATAGGAAATAATAAACTGAGATGTAAGGTGGATAAATTAATTACTTGATTAGCTACAAAGACTGACTTGCAATTTTTTGGTAGGTAGTAACCACTAGTAAGTATACACATTTACAAAACATAAATAATGATGGGAAGTAACTCCTAGTAATTATGTGATTTACCTAAGTATGAGCTATTTTTAATGATTAATTGTAACCGCATCTATATATTATGCCATAAATATGTAAGGCAGTTATCATAAGCCATTGTATTATGCAATGGTCTAATCAAATATTTGAAAAACAGTTTTTTTTAATAATATTGAAAAATAAATATTTATTTTTCAAAGTTAAATATTATAAGTTGCAATGGTCAATGTGTAACATCCCTATCATAATAACTCGATGTAAATTAATAGTTACGAATCAATTATTAACTGATTCTTGATATGTGGGGAACTGAATGAGGAACTAATAGTTGGGTGTCGAATAATGGAGGGATGCCTCTAACAACTTATTCCTCCAACTACCACACCCTTCAATAAATGTACAACTATGCTCATCGGTATAGGTTACACCTCATTAATGACTGCGAAGTTTAGGGAAGGTGGCAACAAGAAATATTTTTGCTAGATGTATTCGTTGCCATCTGGTAACTTGGGATGCCTGAGAATGCACTTAAAAGATCAACCATTGAGTTTGTGTTGGCGGCTATAAAGAAACCTTTTACGGAAGATGGAGGGAGGTTTTGCATGGGAATGAACCAGACACCAGGCATTGGGTGGACTGTTCTTGGTAACTTGGTTTATTTAGAGATTACCCACAGAATTGCAATTATCTGTTGATTATATTGATATGCGCAGACTTCTCTCGATTCTGCGAGGTTTATAAGTTATGAAAAAGTCTCGATTCTGCGAGGTTTATAAGTTATGAAAAAGTTAGCGTTGATTGCTTAAGAATAGAGCTTCCCGCTCTTTTATTATCCGCCTATTAGTGCTCGGATTTATCTAGCAAGCGTATTTATCCAGCGAGCTTAATGGTTTGGGTCCATGTTAGAGTTTCCGTCCCCGATGGAGGTTCTTGCTCCGTGTTGCAGGTGATGAAAGCATGTAGTGGAAGCATGGAGAGAGCCACTGACGAGATAAGTATTTCTGACAATCTTGGAAATATAAGAGTTTATGTTAGTATTTGAGATAATTATATGCTATTTTGCTCATAAAAATAGCTATTTTGGGTAAGGAGAATAATTATTCAATAGCTATTGTATTTTTGGAAAAGAGAGTGCACATTAAAGAAAAGAGAGTGCACATTAAAGAAATAGAAGTTAATATTGCATTTATGAAAAAAAAAAATGATTAAATTACATGTTTTCTTGGTAGGAAAATATGTGGATGCATGCGGTAAAAGAATAATTAAATTACATGTTTTCTTGGTAGGAAAATATGTTAATGCGTGCGGTAAAAGATGGATTGTTTATATCTTTTCTTGGTAGAGAAAATATGATAATGCTTGCAGTAAAGATTGATTGTTTTATATGTTTTCTTGATAGAGAAAACATGATAATGTATGTAGTTAAAGAATGAATATTCTCGGTAAAGAAAATGTTTTAATGCATGTAAAAGATTGATTATTTTATATGTTTTCTTAATAAAGAAAATAGGTAGTTCGAAAGACTACATGTGAGCCTTTTGTGAAAAATGCTTGTCTCTTGTCATTTTCTTGGAATAAAATCCTTGCTAAATATAGCCAAAGTATCTTCTTGAGAAAAGAATATGAGGCATATAAACGTCCTGAGGACATAGCATGAAAGGTGGCCAAGTTTTCTTGAATTAAAATATGTATTTTTATTTGATAAAAGTTTCTTGGAAAATATATATATGCTAATTGCATTATGATTCTAGTTAGTTTCTAAGTTTTAGTGAAAAGATTATGCATTACATGCATGATAAAGATAGCTAAAGATGTGCTTCTAGGCACATAGATATTCATTTCTAACTTTCTTGAAGAAAGAGTATATTATATATATACACAAATATGGTTTAATTCTAGAAGAGTGTGCATACTTCATGTATGAAGATGAAAGATTTTATGAGAGTTTTCTTGAAAATAAAATAGAGGTTCTTTTCTTTAAAGACACATTAGAATGGTGTTCATACAAGAACCAAAACCCTTACTTGTTTTACGAAAAGAACTATGTGCATTGAAGTAAAGTAATTGTGTTAGGAAAACACATGTTGCATAATGGTAGCTATTGTGACTTTGGAATTATGACTCTGTGTGTACATAGAGAAAGTGATCATGTTAACTTTCTTGAAGACAATAATCTTTGGAAGAGATTGTCTTACTAGATGAGTTGTGTTGATTTCTTGATGTTGGATGGATAAGTAAATCTTGTTTTGTATCTTGATTTTTATGCATAAAGTTGGATATATTTAATAATTCCCTGAAAGGGAAGATAGAGAAATGAGGTTAAAATGACTTCCTTTAAGAAAGAGGTATGTAGTTTGTTGTATGAAATGATGGTAGTATTCTAATATGTGTTGCATACATTAAAGAATGACTAATATGATAAGCTATGGTATGCACAAAGAATAGTCATTGTGATATGGAGTTATGTTCTTGTATGTTAGAGAGACTATGTTGAGTTCTCGAAAATAACTATGTGAAAAGAACATATGTGCTTAAGCATAGAAATAATAGTTTATTACATATGTGAAGTTATAGCGAATGTGTTTTACATGTTAGTAGAACTAATGAGTTAGAACTCTTAAAGAGAGTTGCATTAGTATAAAAAAAACATTGTGGAGGTCAACAACATTTACTTGGGTGTATGTACTAGTTAAATAGTATGTCATGCTTGCTCATGCATATGAATAGATGTTAAAAGATCTTTTTAGAGGTTGATTATTGATTAATATGGTATCTAATCTTGTTGTCAAAGCTTGTTGACGATAGCATTGACAGGAAACGATGGCGGTTGGTGCCAAAGAAAAGTGAAGTTTAACATTGTGGCAGGAAAATGATTAACGGGCCATGCAAATGAGTTAGAGTTGCAGGATTGTCAATTGCTAGAACAATCATGCCACAAGGAATGTTGCATGTGGCGGTATGTAAGGAAATAGTTTCATGGAAAATGTATTAGATTTTAGCTAGTTATGTAATAACTTAATGATAATTCATTGTAATGATTTCATAACAATGGTTAAGGGATGGAATCCCTTATGAGCCATTGAGTGAGGGGTGAAAACCCTCATGAGCGTTTAATAATAAGATTAAACGTTTGCTGGTTTTCACCCTACGCGGTTTCCAGGGTATATCGGTGTTCAATGGTGTGTTTGCCTTTTGTGTCGGTTTGATGATGTTGAATCCTTGATGTTGATGGTTCTTTATTTAATGGCATGATCATATTGTCCAAGTATGAGATTAATTAATATGTTTATGGAAATTATGAAATGGATGCAAGGATTCATGAGACAGTTTATGTTATTACACTACCACAGTGGTGGTTAAAGGTTATGCAATGGTTATGTAACTTACTGTCTTTGATGGCAATTTACTTGATGTACTAATGAACATTATATCTAATGGTTAATGATGAATTGTGGAGTTGTGAATTGGATAATTACTGTGGTAATTTGTATAAAAAAATTCTAACTCCCTACTTTTACATGCGAGGTTACCGGGGTATGTTACAAGTGGCATCAGAGCTAAAGGTCCCAATACTGGCGCCTTTGGGAATTGGTGAGCGGAGAAGAAATTGAGGTATGCCACCAGTGGCATTAACTAAGGTATGTGTTTAGCCATTCGCATATTGATCTGTGTAGTACACTACCTTCGACATGATATGTGTGAATCATGTTTATAACTGCTTTGAGTATTAAGTAATAAAGTTGTTGCGTAACTATGTTCATGACATTGGATTCCTGATGATGATAAAAGACAATGAAACTTTTGTCGCACTTAAGAACAATATTGAACACTCATTACACTTATGAAAAATCTTGAACAGTCATTGACGAAAGTGACAATCAACAACCCACTTTTGATTTGCAAATATGGCGATAACAATGATGTATTTATTAAACAGGATTGATGTTACAATGAACTAATTTTAATATGCTTGAATGTAAAATACGAGGATGTCCTTGGATTTGACGATATGGTGTTTTAAAAAAAAGACTATGCAAGGCAAGAAGGGACAAGAGCCAGTGCATGTGCAACGTCCACCTGAAGACAGTCATAAATATTTGGCAGTTGTGGTGCATGGAATAAATCTTCAAAGCGAAATATCAAGACGGAGCCGGAGGAGGAAATAATTGGTACTTATGGGAATGCTTTGCACTTCAACCATCGTTTTGGACCCTCTGTACATGATTTCTCATCTGTGAGGCCCTCGTCGAGCTCCATGGTGGTGTAGCATAATGAAGAGAAAGATTGAAGAGCGATTTTGACATCGGGATCATGCGGTGTGGAGGTTGCCAGGAAAAATATAAGTATCTTGCTCAATTCTCTTGAATTAAAATATGTGCATGTTATTATATTTACAATATTGCATTCTGAGAAGATAGTTCTCATAAGTTTTGTTCCTGGTTTTCCAGATTTGTAACTGTCTATTTCTGTGCTATTTGATATGGATATTTTGGCACGAAGTGGAAAACTTTATCTGTTTGAATCGAGTTGAATTGTAATAACTAATTTTTGATTTAGTCTTGTCATAGATGCTTGAAGATGATTGGTAGTTGAGATTGGTTACTATTGCATGACTAACCAATAGAACTTATATGCATTAATTGCATTGGATTTAAGATTATTACAGTCCGTAAACAAGTAATGGTTGAGTGATGTCACATGCATGGAATGTGTATGATGATTTTATGAGAAGAGTTCTTAATTTTACTCACCATGAGAATGCTTGATGAATAGTGTATGCTTATGTCTTAATTATTTGAGATTCACTAGCATGGTATGTGTTTATGTTAATCATTACTAGTTGTGAGATAAAAATCCTTTGAGCCTCGATTTAATGATGGCTGAATTTATCTCTACTATGGGAAAGACGGATTTCTTATGCATGTTGCATTCCAGTATGAAGTTAATTGTAGAGGCATGTTCAGTGGGTAACATTTCTAGGACCCATTCATGGTAGAATTACATGTGACAATTATTCATAAATAGACTACCTGTGTTAATGAAGTTATTAGTAAACTCTAACTACCTTTCCCAACTGTAGATGCTTTCAAAGGAAGAAGGAAGCAAGGAGAAGGGAGAAGACCATGCTGCAGGGACAGACAGAAAAGGAAAAAGAATCGGTAAGTCTGGTGATGACCAGATAGCGCTTGATGTGCATGTGAGTATTCCTTTGACCATGCTTAAGGAGTTGGAAAATGATAACTATAGTGCGTTGATGTTAATGATTTTCATAATGTCTCCTTGAAGTCATTATTCTGAAATGCTCACATAGTTGTGATAAGATAGTTGTTGCATCTAACATCAAGTGGTAACTCTAGTGCATGTGTGACACTTAGGGGATCATGCTTCTAATTGCATAAGTAGAGGAATTGCTTCCAATAAGGGTAGTTTAATTAGTTAGCTATGCATGTTGAACCAATGGTTGGTCAGAACACCTTGATTATTCTTAATTATATTAATGATGCATGGCCAATGCTGGCCATAGTAAACGTAAGATAATACTCCATTAATGACAGAATGGATTAAGACAACAGACTATGGGAAATTGGAAATGTTTAGATCATTAACTCAAGTATTGTTGACAATTATACTTGCATATTATTTTATACATGACGATATTGTATGCATGAAAAAATTTGGAAATTGAATACTTGTTAACTGATGCATATTTATAACTCACATTGCTGATGGGATTAAGTAGAGGTAGCTTAATGGCAACAAGAAAAATCATCACATAAATCGTTGCAATGTGAATTGCAATCATAAATGAGAAAGAATAAAGTTATATGATATGCATGAATTGTGTTATTTAGAATCTGAATGCATACAACATGTCTGAGAAATATGTTTCCCATCAATATAGATGTTGTGGACGCATGCTGAGGGTTAAGTGTAAATGCATGGTGTAGATGCATGTTTATTTTGTTAATGATAATATACATATGGTTCATTACGTAAATTGCTTTGGGAAAGAGTAATAAAAGAGAAATTTAACATGCCAGACAGTTGCAGATAGTCGTGCAAGGCTAGAATGCCTTGGGTTGATGACAGTTACCTGCCTGGAGGGGTTGATGGTACTTGTCTGCCTAGATATGGGTTGATGGCAGTTACCTGCCCGAAGGGGTTGATGGTACTTGTCTTCCCAGATATGGGTTGATGGCAATTACCTGCCCGGAGGGGTTGATGGTACTTGTCTGCCCGGATTTCCTCTCCCTAGAATTCTTGAGTTGGTTGGCCAGTGGAATTCGATGTTAGACCTGGTAAGGTCTCTATCAAAGAAACTGTCTAGATGTGAAAATGACTCGAATTGGCTGTGGAAACCAGTTCCCATGGGTTGGGAATTCTTTAGCCTATTATGATTCTCATAGCTAAAGAAATTAACTAGTCGGCTATATGTTGTGTTAAAAATAAATTCTATATATAGTTGTGTGAAATATGTTATGCACATTTAAGAGGAAATGAGCTTAGTGTTCAATAAGGAGTTATTGGAAATTTTAATTCTTTTATTATATTATTAATCTTGTAAACGTCTTGGTAAGGGCTAAGAAAATTCACTTGATGCAGTGATTGATTGTTTTGATGATTAGAGAGCTAGGTGCTCTTTTGGTACTTTTAGAAGTACTCTGTGGATGTCATTGGTGAGAATCATTTTAGTGTGCTTGTGGAGCAGTGATGAGCTCTTTAAGGATTACTTACCATGGAGGGTTGATGGGTTGACCAACCATTATTAAAATTCTTACAAGCAAGTGCTCATGATTTTCAAGAGTAGATGGTAAGTAATCGTAAGTTGATACAGAGTTCGGTTTTTGAATTTGAATAAGGGCCAAGTGGTGGCAATTAGAACTTGCATATTTATGCAGTTAGGAATGCTTATGAGTATTGACCTTTCTTATGATTATATCATTATGATTTTGTTTATTGTCATTTCTTGAAATGAAATCTTTGATTTTAAAGTGGAAGGATCACTTCTTGTGTGGTTTAGATGGTTATATCATGAGTAAAACCTAGAAGTTCCAATGAGGAATGAACACCGAGGATGGTGTTCTTGTTAAGGGGGGGAGTATGTAACATCCCTATCATAATAACTCGATGTAAATTAATAGTTACGAATCAGTTATTAACTGATTCTTGATATGTGGGGAACTGAATGAGGAACTAATAGTTGGGTGTTGAATAATGGAGGGATGCCTCTAACAACTTATTCCTCCAACTACCACACCCTTCAAGAAATGTACAACTATGCTCATCGGTATAGGTTACACCTCATTAATGACTGCGAAGTTTAGGGAAGGTGGCAACAAGAAATATTTTTGCTAGATGTATTCGTTGCCATCTGGTAACTTGGGATGCCTGAGAATGCACTTAAAAGATCAACCATTGAGTTTGTGTTGGCGGCTATAAAGAAACCTTTTACGGAAGATGGAGGGAGGTTTTGCATGGGAATGAACCAGACACCAGGCATTGGGTGGACTGTTCTTGGTAACTTGGTTTATTTAGAGATTACCCACAGAATTGCAATTATCTGTTGATTATATTGATATGCGCAGACTTCTCTCGATTCTGCGAGGTTTATAAGTTATGAAAAAGTCTCGATTCTGCGAGGTTTATAAGTTATGAAAAAGTTAGCGTTGATTGCTTAAGAATAGAGCTTCCCGCTCTTTTATTATCCGCCTATTAGTGCTCGGATTTATCTAGCAAGCGTATTTATCCAGCGAGCTTAATGGTTTGGGTCCATGTTAGAGTTTCCGTCCCCGATGGAGGTTCTTGCTCCGTGTTGCAGGTGATGAAAGCATGTAGTGGAAGCATGGAGAGAGCCACTGACGAGATAAGTATTTCTGACAATCTTGGAAATATAAGAGTTTATGTTAGTATTTGAGATAATTATATGCTATTTTGCTCATAAAAATAGCTATTTTGGGTAAGGAGAATAATTATTCAATAGCTATTGTATTTTTGGAAAAGAGAGTGCACATTAAAGAAAAGAGAGTGCACATTAAAGAAATAGAAGTTAATATTGCATTTATGAAAAAAAAAAATGATTAAATTACATGTTTTCTTGGTAGGAAAATATGTGGATGCATGCGGTAAAAGAATAATTAAATTACATGTTTTCTTGGTAGGAAAATATGTTAATGCGTGCGGTAAAAGATGGATTGTTTATATCTTTTCTTGGTAGAGAAAATATGATAATGCTTGCAGTAAAGATTGATTGTTTTATATGTTTTCTTGATAGAGAAAACATGATAATGTATGTAGTTAAAGAATGAATATTCTCGGTAAAGAAAATGTTTTAATGCATGTAAAAGATTGATTATTTTATATGTTTTCTTAATAAAGAAAATAGGTAGTTCGAAAGACTACATGTGAGCCTTTTGTGAAAAATGCTTGTCTCTTGTCATTTTCTTGGAATAAAATCCTTGCTAAATATAGCCAAAGTATCTTCTTGAGAAAAGAATATGAGGCATATAAACGTCCTGAGGACATAGCATGAAAGGTGGCCAAGTTTTCTTGAATTAAAATATGTATTTTTATTTGATAAAAGTTTCTTGGAAAATATATATATGCTAATTGCATTATGATTCTAGTTAGTTTCTAAGTTTTAGTGAAAAGATTATGCATTACATGCATGATAAAGATAGCTAAAGATGTGCTTCTAGGCACATAGATATTCATTTCTAACTTTCTTGAAGAAAGAGTATATTATATATATACACAAATATGGTTTAATTCTAGAAGAGTGTGCATACTTCATGTATGAAGATGAAAGATTTTATGAGAGTTTTCTTGAAAATAAAATAGAGGTTCTTTTCTTTAAAGACACATTAGAATGGTGTTCATACAAGAACCAAAATCCTTACTTGTTTTACGAAAAGAACTATGTGCATTGAAGTAAAGTAATTGTGTTAGGAAAACACATGTTGCATAATGGTAGCTATTGTGACTTTGGAATTATGACTCTGTGTGTACATAGAGAAAGTGATCATGTTAACTTTCTTGAAGACAATAATCTTTGGAAGAGATTGTCTTACTAGATGAGTTGTGTTGATTTCTTGATGTTGGATGGATAAGTAAATCTTGTTTTGTATCTTGATTTTTATGCATAAAGTTGGATATATTTAATAATTTCCTGAAAGGGAAGATAGAGAAATGAGGTTAAAATGACTTCCTTTAAGAAAGAGGTATGTAGTTTGTTGTATGAAATGATGGTAGTATTCTAATATGTGTTGCATACATTAAATAATGACTAATATGATAAGCTATGGTATGCACAAAGAATAGTCATTGTGATATGGAGTTATGTTCTTGTATGTTAGAGAGACTATGTTGAGTTCTCGAAAATAACTATGTGAAAAGAACATATGTGCTTAAGCATAGAAATAATAGTTTATTACATATATGAAGTTATAACGAATGTGTTTTACATGTTAGTAGAACTAATGAGTTAGAACTCTTAAAGAGAGTTGCATTAGTATAAAAAAAACATTGTGGAGGTCAACAACATTTACTTGGGTGTATGTACTAGTTAAATAGTATGTCATGCTTGCTCATGCATATGAATAGATGTTAAAAGATCTTTTTAGAGGTTGATTATTGATTAATATGGTATCTAATCTTGTTGTCAAAGCTTGTTGACGATAGCATTGACAGGAAACGATGGCGGTTGGTGCCAAAGAAAAGTGAAGTTTAACATTGTAGCAGGAAAATGATTAACGGGCCATGCAAATGAGTTAGAGTTGCAGGATCGTCAATTGCTAGAACAATCATGCCACAAGGAATGTTGCATGTGGCGGTATGTAAGGAAATGGTTTCATGGAAAATGTATTATCTTTTAGCTAGTTCTGTAATAACTTAATGATAATTCATTGTAATGATTTCATAACAATGGTTAAGGGATGGAATCCCTTATGAGCCATTGAGTGAGGGGTGAAAACCCTCACGAGCTTTTAATAATAAGATTAAACGTTTGCTGGTTTTCACCCTACGGGGTTTCCAGGGTATATCGGTGTTCAATGGTGTGTTTGCCTTTTGTGTCAGTTTGATGATGTTGAATCCTTGATGTTTGGTTCTTTATTTAATGGCATGATCATATTGTCCAAGTATGAGATTAATTAATATGTTTATGGAAATTATGAAATGGATGCAAGGATTCATGAGACAGTTTATGTTATTACACTACCACAGTGGTGGTTAAAGGTTATGCAATGGTTATGTAACTTACTGTCTTTGATGGCAATTTACTTGATGTACTAATGAACATTATATCTAATGGTTAATGATGAATTGTGGAGTTGTGAATTGGATAATTACTGTGGTAATTTGTATAAAAAAATTCTAACTCCCTACTTTTACATGCGAGGTTACCGGGGTATGTTACACAATGCTAAGCTAATAATGATCAAGAAACAAACAAGGACTAATAAGTGTTGTTACAATACCATACCACATGTTAAAACATCATAATGCATGCTCATATGGCACATGTTCATATCACATTTCAGTGGATAGATGGTGAAAACTCAAATTTATCTTAATTAAAATTTTCAAATAAATTTCTCAGACAACAGATCACTGATTTAGAAATCAATTTGAATATATACTACAATTATTATTCTTTAGATATTTGTGGAAGCCTATTGGAATCATTTAAAAAGAATTAACTTATAAAATTATTATTAATTTAAAAATAATTAATATATATGAATATATATATGTATATATAAAAATATGTAATAATATAGCGGAAGAGCATAGAATAAAGGGTGATGGGATGGAATGATAAAGTATTTGTAATGTGAAGGTGAAAAGCTAGCATGTGTGATTAGGTGTACCAATAAGACATTGATAAGGCACTCCCTAATGTGAAAGTTTGCTGCTATATTTGAGTGATTTTGATGGTTTTTCAAGCCAAAAAATAAAAAAGCACACAATTAAACAAAGCAAAAAAAAATATGTAGCAAAATTATTATCCATACCAATATTATAAAGTAATATTATGATCAATATAAATTAAAAAATAAAAATATTATATTGCATTTAAATCAATACTTAAAAAAAATATGAAATATTCCCATCCACATCTTAGCTATAATAATTAAATTACAAATCCTAAAAGTGCTTGATTAATTTTAAATTGATAAAATGAAATGAAGAAGTTAATTTTGTTGTAGGCTTGGAGCTGTGAGATTATAGTATTATGTTTGTTAGAGGTAGGAAATCTAATCGCTACCCTATGTTGTTAGCCTCTGTGTGCAAATAAATCTGTTGTAGGGATTTGTGTTGACGGTAGCTTCTGTCGTGCAAATAAATCTAGTGCAGGGATTGTTGTTGTTATTCACAGGCTTAGTCATTTGGAGAGTGAGCTTCAGCGGCACTCACCGTTAGAAAAAAGGATTTACGCGGAGAGCCAGAGGGGAGATGCAAAGATTTCAGTTTCGTTAATGATGTTTGGGCAGTTATATAAGGATTTCCCGCAGCTATATAGAGGTTCAATAAAATATAGAATCCCCTCACATCAAAAACCAACATTAAAACTTAGGATTAAATTTTAATTTATGAAAATACATTCACATGAGATTGCAATTCATTCACCAAGTAAAAACAAAGGTTTACATTGATTTACACTTCACCAAGGGTTTAAGAGTAACACACAGTAAAATAAAGTAATAAAGTAATTGTTGTTTTCACGTCCCCACCAAAATTTGCTTCACAATTTACTACAAAATGACTTTTACATTAAAATTTATCTCAACATACAATTTACATTAATACATGACAGAGCGAAATAATTAATACTTGTTGAGTGTGGACAGTAATAGCGGAGGTGTTTGTGCAGTGTGGGCAGTAAATGCATGCGCATATTTACCAAACTTCATTAAATGCCTTAACTTCTATGGTGTGTTGCGAATGGTCCACACGGTAGTTCTATTCTGGCTTTAGTCCTTCCATTTTCAAGCAAAGACACATCTTGCAAACAAGTATGGTTGTTGTTAGGATGTTTAAGGCGGTGGTTGGGATTAATATTTCCAACAATCACCCTTAATCACAATTGCCGCCATTAACAATTCCCAAATAGTTTTTGAGATAAACAAAACTTTCACATGCCAATGGCTTTGTGAAAATATCAGCAAATTGTTCTTGTGACTTGTAGTGTTGCAACACAATTTCATTATTGTTAATCAACTCTTTGATAAAATGATATTTAAAATCAATATGCTTGTTCCTCTTGTGAAAGACATAATTTTTTGACAATGCAATTGTTGAGGTGTTGTCATAGAAAATAGTTGTTGCTCCCTCTTGGTTATGATGAAGATGTCTCAACGTCCTTCTCATCCAAACTACCTGACATGTCGTTGTTGTTGCTGTGACATATTCAACTTCTCCTATTGACAATGACACTATTGGTTGGTTCTTGGAGGCCCATGAAATGGCTCCGAAACCCAAATGAAAAACATATCCTGACGTGCTCTTTCTGTCATCAATACTTCCTGCCCAATCATTGTCAGTGTAACCAGCCAGCTTGAAATCATCTGTTGCAGTGTAAAAAACTTCATACTATTTTGTTCCATTTCCATACCTTAGAATCCTTTTCATTGCTTACCAATGTATTTCCTTGGGTGTCTCCTTGAACCTCGACACCAAGCTTACTGCATACATTATATCCAACCTAGTGGCAGTCAAATACATCAAGCTACCTATCATGCTTTTGTATAATGTCGGATTGACGTTGCTGCTGTAATATTTTTTGCTCAACTTCAACCCCATGATAGTTGGAGTTGGTGTAGACTTGTTGTTATGCATTTTAAACATCTTCAAGATGTCTTCCACATACTTTGCTTGAGAGTTAAAAATGTCATTTTTTGTTTGCTTCACTTCTATGCCCAAAAAATATCTTAACAGTCCCAAGTCAGTCATTTCAAATTCACTCTTCACGACTTGTTTGAAATTAACGATGAGGAAATCATCACTGCTAATAAAAATCAAATCATCTACATATAAGACAACAATAAGAATCTTACCAACGCTCTCTTTAATGTAGAAAGTAGGCTCACCATCACATTTGTCGAAACCATTGTCCAACAAGTAGGCATCTATCCTGCTATACCATGTGCGCGGTGCTTGCTTAAGCCCATGAAGAGCTTTCCTCAACCGATACACTTTTTCTTCTTGGCCTTCTACCCCATAACCAGGCAGTTGCGCAACATACACTTCATTTTTCAGAACTCCATTCAAGAACACTGATTTTACATCCATTTGATAGACTTTCCATTTATGCTGCATGACAACCGCCACAACTGTGCGCACTGTCTCCATCCTCGTGACTAGCACAAACATCTCCGCATAATCTCTTCCATGTAGCTGCTTGTATCCTTTGACGACTAGCCTTGCTTTTTTCCTTTCAATCTTTTCCTGAATGTTGCTTTCGGTCTTATAGACCCACTTCACTCCAATGACATGTTTTTCTTTCGAAAGGTTCACTAACTCCCATGTGTCATTTCTTTCTACTACTTCTATTTCTTCCTCCATTGCCGCAAGACTTTTTTATTATCTGACTGCATCCTAAAAATGGATTGGATCATCTACATGAAAAAATAAGGCAAATAAGTAATTCAGACTAATGCTACTATCAATTTCATCTTGTTCATAAATTTCATTTAAATTTCCGAATTTTGGTCTTCTTCTACTTGTTGAAGATGGGCTTGACATGTCACTCGGTGTTGCGCTTTCTAGCATGCTTGGAGAAGTGCTTTCTTGGCTGCATGAAATTGTCCTATTATTTGTTGATGGTGCTTCCTGCTGCCTTCCTTATTGCACTTGAATAAGAGTAGAGGGAGTCATTGTTGAGGAATTACTCGCTGTTGTAAATTCCTCTTTGTCCTCATGTGGTATACATGCTTTGACATTGACTATCTTTTCTAAACTTCCATCCCATGCTTCCTCTTCTGTAAACTACACATCTCTACTAATTATGACCTTCTTGTTTAATGGACTATAGAGTTTGTATGCCTTAAATTCATTACTATATCCAACAAATATACATCTCCCCCCTTGCTTTCCAAATTCTTCCTCAACTCATCCGGGACATTTGCAAACACCACACATCCAAAAACTCTCATGTGAGTGACACTATGATTTCTTCCACTCCATGCCTCTTCAGGAACTATGTTCTGGATGCTTTTGTTTGGACATCTATTCAAGATATATATTGCACAAGCGACATCTTCAACCCAATAATCATTTGGCAAATGCTTTTCCTTCATCATACTCCTTGCCGTTTCCATAATGGTCTTATTCTTCCTTTCTGCCATGCCATTTTACTGAGGTGTATACCTTGTTGTAAATTGCTTGTGAATTCCATACTCCCTGCAAAATCGAAGGAAGTCATTTGAGATGTATTTGCCACCTCTGGTAGTCCTAAGGACTTTGATGTAGTGTCTGGTTTGCTTCTCAACAAGAGCTTTGTATTGGCGAAAGTGCTCAAACACTTCACTTTTTTGTTTTAGGAAATAGGCCCATGTCTTCCTTCTGTAGTCATCTCTGAAGGTCAATAAATAGTGGCTGCCACCAATTGATGGTTTCTGCATTGGTCCACATAAATATAAGTGGACAATCTCCAAAGGTGCCTTTGCCCTTACTCACTTTCCTACTGAAAATGTCCCTCTATGTTTCTTACCCAAGATACATCCTTCACATAGGTTGTTTGGTTTTTCTATGAGTGGTAGTCCCTTCCCCATGCCTTTCCTATGTAGCAAATTCAAACCTCCAAAGTTGAGATGTCCAAATCTCAAATGCCATAACCAATTTTCATCTTTGACCTCTACTTGAAAGTTTAATTGTATGACAACTACATCTTTTCTTGCGTCCTCTTGTGAGTTCATTGAGAATTGTGCTTGTGCACCTTCTTTATGCAAATCTGATCTTATTTTTAGGGGAAACATTTTATTGTTTGTCATCTGAACCTTTACAATCAAATGTCTACCTGGAGGTCTATCCAAAATTGTGCACGCATCATTTTTGCAAAAGACATTGTAGCCCTTTTGTATGAGCTGTCAAATGCTTATGAGGCTATGCTTCAGACCGGGGATAAAGTAAATATATGAGATGTACTTCTTCGTCCCCTTCTTTGTTAGGATATTAACTCTTTCTTTGCCCATGATAGAGACTTTGCTATCAGTCTCTAATGTCACTTCAGATTTCAGACTTTCATCTAGATTGGAAAACATTTCTATGTTTCCTGACATGTGGTTGCTACACCCTGAATCTAGATGCCATATATCACTTTGTTTTTCTTGTGCTACATTATAAGTTAAAAACATGTTATCATGGTTCTCACTTTCTTTTGTGAAATTTACACTTGGTTTGTTACTAATGTCATATTGCTTCATTCTACATTCATTTTTCATAATGACCATACTACTTACCATAATGACATTGAACTTGAGATTTATCATACCGCTGACCTTGTGCTTGATTTTGGCTTGGGCATTGACTTGGATTTTGATTGCTGCCTCTTCCATTTAAACTTGAAGAGTTTCTTATTCTACCTTTGTGTGGACTTCTTCCTCTTCCTCTGGCATATGATCTTCCTGTGCCTCGACCTTGACCAAATGATACTTGTGTCTTGAAGGCATGCTCCAATGAGGAGCTTATTTCTCTATTCAGTCTATGTTCATGAGAAACCAATGATGCATTAAGCTCATCCACTGAGAACTATGAGAGATCCTTTGTCTCTTCTATGGGCACAATAATGGCATCAAACATTGCTGGAAAACTTTTCAAAACTTTCTCAACTATTCTTCTTTCCTCAAGTGTCTCACCATGAGCCCTGATTTGAGTAACCAACCCAATTACATTTGCAAAAAATGAGTCTACATTTTCAGTCTCTTTCATACAAATTTCTTCAAAGTCTCTTCTCAACATTTGCAGCTTTGTTGTCTTGACTTTTTCCATGGATTGGGAGGGTGTCTCGTGCTTTCTTGGACTTCGTTGTTGCTACAACCCTTGGGAAAGCACTTTCATGAACTGCTTGAAAAATGTAGAAGATGGATTTTTTGTCCTTCTTCCTGTTGTCTCTTAACAAATCTCTTTCTGTTTGATATAGGACATTGTATGTTGTTGCATATGCTGGTTCTTGAAAACCATTCTCCACCAAATCCCAAATATCTTGAGAAGAAAATAGGTCCTTCATTGTAATAGCCCAATAATCATAATTTTTTCCTTTAAACTGAGGTATTTGAGGATTAGTCAAGTTTTCGCTTGATGTTGCCATTTTTGAGTGTAAGAAGAAAAAACTTTCTACCTGCTGGTAAATATGCTAAAAACAATCTGCCCTGAAAACAATTTTAACTCCTAGTAAAAACACTTGTTTTTACACTAACAAAGTTTAATCTGCTTTGATACCATGTTAGAAAAAAGGATTTATGCAGAGAGGCAGAGGGGAGAAGTAGAGTAAAGGAGTTTTGTGAAGAGTTCAACTGCATCAAGGATTTCTGCATAGCTATACAAGGATTTTGCGTAGCTATACAGAGGCTTAATAAAACACATAATTCACTCACGAAAAAGATAGAGTAAAATAGAGTAAGCTTGGAGCAACACAATAAAACTTAGGATTAAATTCCAATTCATGAAAATACATTCATATGAGACTGTAGCTCATTCACCAAGTAAAACAAAAGTTTCTAGTGATTTACACTTCACTTGGGGTTTTGAAGTAACAGACAATAAAACACAGTAACTGTTGTTTTCATCCACCCACCAAAATTTGCTCTACAATTTTCTCCTCCCTACCTCACAGACTCTCGCTACTAAAAAATGACTTTTACATTCATATTTATCTCAACATGCAATTTTACATTAATACATGATAAAGTGAAATAATTAATATACAGTTGTTGTTGAGTGTGGACATTAATCGCACAGGTGTTTGTGGAGTGTGGGAAATAGTCGGGCAGTAAATGCTTGCCCATATTTACCTAACTTCATTAAATGCCTTAAATTTTGTGATGTGTTAGAGAATGGTCCAGGTGGTATTTCTATTCTAGCTTCATTCCTTCCATCTTCACGCAAATATGCAACCTGCAAAATACCTCTGACAAGTATGGCTATTGTTAGGATGTTCAACGCGGTGGTTGGGATTAATATTTCCAATACTCACATAGGGGAAACAAATGTAGTCCGAAGGAATAAAGGACAATTGAAAACCATAGAGACTATTCAACCACCATTCTACCACTTGATATATTCACAAGACCACTAGAAAGTAAGTGTTAAATTAACATAAAATTAGAAACAATTTATTAAAGGTCGTGAATATGAGACAGTTTTCTTGAGGACAAAAAGATTAAATTTTGTTTTTGTGACCAAGAAATCCATCTTGATCAGAAACCATGAGAAATCAAAAACCCTTTATTTCTGGAACTTTAAACAATACATAAAGGACATTGGTTAGTTAAATTAGTTTCATTTTAAAGTTTTTTAAATTGAAGTAGTTGGTTTGGAATTTTTGCAAGTATATTAGAATTATGTTGGTGTAGAAATTTTGAATAATTTAACACATATTCAACAGATATTATCCTGATCATGTACTATTGCGGAAAACATACACAATACATAAGCTCCTCTACGTTGATCATCAATATAGCAGCATCAATAACAATAAAACATCAAGAGCATTCACACATTAACACAGTATGTATCCCGGGGAAAGCATCTCGCTAAAAACCCCAACTATCTGTATATTAATGATTGACTCATGTAACATTACACAGCATAATACTTCTCACAAGTATCTCCACCTCTGTTACACACAATACAGCTCAGATCTGATCTCCAAATCTCTTCCGCTGCTTGCCTGCCTCCACTGCTCAATACCTGCATGAGAATAAATGATAATTCCAAAGCAAACTCGTATTTACTTGGAAAAATCACGTGAGCACAAGCTACAATGTGGGAAAATACGTGGGCAAACTCATTGGCATACTCAATCCCTTGATTGTGCAAGATCTGGTGCACAACTATAGTCACAAATGATAGCAATCTGATTCTCTACCACCTATCCCTGTTGAACTGAACATGCACTGACATGCAACTGAGTTAACTGATGTATTCATTAGTTGTATTATGAGTTAATAACTTGTGAATTAATTAATAACTAATTCACCCAACTCATCTCTAGTATATTTGCCAGTTAGACTAAATACAACCAGTTTAACAAAGCTAAACTGAACACAACTCCATCAACTGCACCTCCAGTCCACTAAACTCAACTCACTTGAGTTCTAATGAAGTCCTGCATGCAAATATTAGTCATCCCATAGGTAACCACGTATTCCTTCTGGGATCTGCATGTACCACATCCGTAGCTCATCCTGAAGTGCTCCAAGAGAATAAGACAAAGTTTTTAGTCTAAATATTATTATGAGCTAATAATATTTGACTGTTCTATATTTAGACTGAGCAGTCACTCCGCTGTGATCTAAAAATAGAAGTCCATCTATTTTTCCCAACTTGATCAATCATCCATAAACAACAACCTATCCATAGACATGATCCATATGTCTAAAAATAGACTTGCGCCAAAAATAGCCTGCGGGCCCATTTAGTGAAGGCGACTCCTTTCCACTAAGCTCCATCATCTTGTTGCATTCTCAACAAGCATTTCTTGTTGCACACTTTTCAACACTCCCTCTCAACAAGAAAGGCTTCCTCTCAAACCCGATCCTGTAACTCTCGAATGTTCTGCATGCAACACATCTGGCCGGTCCACTTGCTCTATCATCAAAGTCTCTGACTGCTATTGCCTCTGTCAACTAAAAACTCTACATCTCTATGCTCTTCAGTATCTGACTGCTCTAGCCTCTGTCACCTTGATCTCTGACTGCATCCATGCTGCTACTGGTTCTATCTCCCGGCATTGCATCTGCACTGCACCTCCCAACTGACCTCCCTGTTGGGCTAGAAACATACTCTGATGCTGAAGCTCTACCTGCTGCTGACAAGTGCTCCCTCTCTGACATCTACGCTACTGCAACATCTTCATGCATCTCACACCATTGCACACCTCTCTGTGCAAATCACTTGTGCCTCTCGCATTGCTGCAGCCTGGTAGCTATGCGCTGTCCTGGGATTCCCCGCACTGTCGCTCTCTCTGCCACTCCATCCACATCTATCTCTACCCAATCAGTCAGTTCCTGCTACTCCACATCGGGGCCCCCGTAGCAAGGTCTCATCCAAGAGGTTGGGTACCTCAAGGATCCTGCCCCTCCTCCTTGGGACTATCAATCTATATCTATATCGCCCCACCTCCTACCTGGAGGTATGGCTGCATGTGATCCCTCAGCCCACCTGGCTCGAAGTTTCCCCCTATTGGAGGTCTCTGCATGAGTAGATGTCTCTACTCGATCTCTTCTCAGCTTCCCTTGTTGTGGCTACTCCACAACCTCCTGAAGCTGCTGCACCAATCGTGGCTCCTCCACAATTGTCTGAGACTTCTTCTGGCCCTGCATGTTGAGAGGTAATATACCCTCCCTCTCAACCACCAAGTCTCCATCAGTTGCCTTGCTGCTCAAGGCTTTGCATGCATCTTGAACCTTAAGAGCATACAGGTTCTTGACCCGTGAACCAATCTGCTTCACCTGTCTAGTGATGATGTGTCTAAGGAAAACCTTTCCGTCTCTGAAGACTACATCATAGCCTCTGTCTTCCAGCATCGCGATTGACACCAAGTTTCTCTTCAGTCCTGGTACATACTTGACATCGGTCAAGGTAAGGTGAGCTCCATGCTCCCTCTGAAAAATAACCGTGCCTACACCTGAGACACTATACTTCTCATCATTACCCATCCCTATGAGTATCTGGAGATCTTTCTCCTCCAAAGTACTGAACAAACTTTTGTCACCGGTCATGTGGAAAGAAGCTCCACTGTCAAGAAACCAACCACTTCCCATCATGGATGAAACCATGCATGCGAAGAGTGTGAAATCCAACTCAAACTGTGAAGCAAGTGCCTCACCTTCAGATCCTTCCTCGGATCCCTTCTTGGACTTCTTCTTTGGGCAATTAGTAGCATAATGGCCCAACTCATGACAACAAAAGCATCTCACCTTCGACTTGTCAACCTTCTTTCCATCATTGGAAGAACTGGATTAGGAAAGAGAAACCTTACCCTTCCCCTTCTTCGCCTTACTCGCTAAGGCATAGTTCTCCTCATCATGCATAGATGAAGAACTGTCTTTGGTGCTCCGCCTGATCTCCTCCTGCACAAGATCTGACCATAGTCTTTCCCATCCTGGCAACTTCTCCCGACCATTGACAGAGTCCTGATAGGAATGCCAACTCTTTGGAAGACCAAGGAGAGCCAAGCTCACCAAGTCCTCATCATCGAAAGTAACCCCCACACTTCCCAGCTCATCTCGACACTGATTGAACTTCGTGAGATACTTGGGAATACTGTCACCCTTCTCGCATTTGATGTTTCTGAGTTTATATTTGAGCGCCAACTTCCTCTGATCGCTCTTGCTTTGGAATAATTCTGTTAATGATTTCCACATCAAATATGGAGTAGCCTTTCCATGGAGGCTGGACACAATGTGATCCTTCACGCCCTCCAACAGAATCCTTCGACATTTTGCGATCTTCTTTTGCCAAGCATCAGCTTGAGTAGCATAAGTAGGCTTTGGGACATCCATCTCTATGAACTCCTTCAGCCTGTTATCATCCAATACTGCCTCCATCCTATCCTTCCATGCAATATAGTTCGTACTGCCCTCAAGGGCATACTCCAATCGCAATCCTGTGAAAGACGTCTTAGTTTAAACACCAAGAAAACATTGCCGCAAATTCGAATTCCACCAGCTCTAATTCAACCGCTTCTGATCTAGAATTTGTGAGAAAAAGCTATTTCTTGTATAGAGATCGACTGTATGGGCATTCACCGGATATCTCACCTTCCAAAGGAAGGATGAATCCAGAGGCTACCTGGCCTGATTACAGACTCTGCCTAAAGAAATAGAATGTAAACACTTCCTGAATAGTAGATCTGATGCTCAACAGCTCTGACACCATGTAGAAATTTTTAATAATAAAAACATATTCAATGGAGATTATCCTGATCATGTACTATTGCAGAATACATACACAATACATAAGCTCCTCTACGATGATCATCAATATAGCAGCATCAATAACAGTAAAACATCAAGAGCATGCACACATTAACACAGTATGTAACCCGGGGAAATCTTATAGCTGAAAACCCCACACTATCTGTATATTAATGATTGAGAACATGTGACATTACAATAGTCAATACTTCTCACAAGTATCTAGCACTATCTCCACTTGTTACACACAATACAGGTCAGATCTGATCTCCAAATCTATTCCACTGCTTGTCTGCCTCCACTGCTCAATACCTGCTCAAGAATGGATGAGCATGGTTGAACCAAACTCGTATTTACCTCAAAAGAATGACTCAAACTGGGAATCACGTGATCATAGGCTATAATCACTTGGTATTGGCCAATTCTCATTGGCATAACTCAATCCCATTGATTTGTGCAAATCCTCATGCACAACTACAGTCACAACTGATAGCAATTTGATCCTCTAACACTTGTCCTTGCTGAACTAAACATGCACTGACATGAAACTGAGTTAATTGATGTATTATTTAGTGGCATTATGAGTTAAAAATTATTTTAACAACTCATCATTAGTCTATTTGCAGTTATACTAATTACAACTAGTTTAACCAAGTCAAACTGAACACAACTCCATCAACTCCACAACCAACTCCACCAAACTCAACTGATTGAGTTCTAACTGAAGTCATGCATGCAACAACTCAACTAACCCACGAAGAAAATGTATTTCCTTCTGAAAGCTGCATGTGCCACATCTGTAGCTCAAACTGAAGTGCTCCAAGAGAATAAGATAAAGTTTATAGTCTAAATATTATTATAAGCTAATAATATTTGACTGCTCTATAATTAGACTTGATAGTGTCACTGCTGTTGTCTAAAAATAGAAGTCCATCTATTTTTTCCAACTTGACCAATCATGCATAAACAACATCCTGCAACTCATAGACATGATCCATATGTCTAAAAATAGACATAGTCTAAAAATAGACTTTACGCCATAATTTGCTTGTGGGCCCTTAGTGAAGGCGACTCTTTTCACTAAGCTCCATCATCTTGTTGCAATCTCAACACCTCTTGGGGCAGGGCTCAGCCTCCTTAGGCTGTGAAACAAATGTTCCCCTCTGGCCAGCTTGCTCTGCTTCCAGGCATTCGAAGGATCTGCGCCCCCATTTATGGCACCTGTAGCATTGGAAGTTTGCTCCCCTTCCTCGGCCATTTCCACTTCCTCGCCGGTATGGCCGACCTCCTCTCATGCTATCTCCCTTCTCTGTTGTTCCTGAAGTCTTGGAGTTGCTGCCCTCTTCGTTGCTACTGGAAGTTATTCCTCTACCATAGGACTGTCCTCGTCCTCTACCATTTCCTCGGCCTCTCCTATTATTTTGTTTCTCATTAATCTTTTCTTCAGCCTTTACAACACTTTGAAAGGCTTCTTCTATGTTACGTGGTGAAAGAATACTGATCTCATCCAGTATCTCCAACCTCAAACCGTTCACATATCACGCTATCTTCTCTGGAGTATCGTCAGTATAACTAGCCCTTAGGTTTACACGATAAAACTCTTATGTGTATTCCTTTATGGTCATACCCTTTTGTCTTAAATTTTGTACCCGTCAGTAAAGCTCAACCTGATAATCTTTAAGCAGGAATCTTCCTTTCAGCTTTGCCACCATCTTTGGCCACTTCTTTATCGAAGCTTGTTCATTCTCCTTTTGTCCGCCTGGACACTGTCCCACTATAAGGCGGCGTGTCCATTTAACTTGGTTGCAGCAAATTTGACTCTTTTGTCCTCACTGATCTCTTCATTTTCGAAATACTTATCTAACTCATTTACCCAATCTAGCAAAACATCTGCGGATAGACTGCCATCATAGTTAGGGATCTCCGGTTTGGGTTTGCTGCTGGCTAGCAATACCGACCTCAACAGTTTTATCTTTGGGGCTTCTTCGTCTGATCCGTCTGTAGCAGTGACTGCCTCCTCCTCGCTATCATCTCCAAGTTCTGGGTCTCTTCTCCTTCCTGCCTCCACTTCCTCTAAGCAAGCAGTAAGGGTCCTTATTTCTTCCCTCAAGCCATCATCGACTTCTCTGCGCACACCTCTTCCACGTCCTCGTCTCTGAACCTCCATATCCTGATTTCTTTCAACAAACTGCTCTGATACCGCTTGGTGGACTCAGCCTATGTAGCCTCTCTCCACGAATACCTATGTGGGAAATACGTGGAAATTTACAATAATGAACAACAGATTACTTGGGATTCAAGCTGATTCGCCGACGGTTGAATTTATGGACACTGCAATTATCCCCTATACCTGTACAGTTGATTGGTACCTCTGTCTCCCGTAAACTGCCAACTGCCCTCCCTCGGACTTCTCATCCCGCCTAGGTATGGGCAATCAAACCCTCACCATGGTCATTGGTCTGTGCCTTCGTTTGGGTTCTGTAAGCTCTGCGTGTTCGATGTCTTCTGGAGTTTTCGACCTAGGGTTCTGCTGCTCATCCTCCGACTCGAAATGCTGCCCGGACGTTGCTCCTCCTGGTCCGCTTACAATGTTGGTCCAGTAAGGTCTGGTCTCCCCTATTCTGTTCTTGTCCCTGACTGTTTACTGATTGTCCATGGTCTGCGATTGTGTTTTTTTACTTCCTATAAATAACTGTATGAATGTTTGTGGTTTCTCTTTCTCTGTCACTGCATTCGACTACCGGCTAGACTCCTCTAGATGTTCATTCTCAGGTTCCTAGTTATCCTTTCTTGTTCGTGGAAGGTTATGATGTCAACTTCCTCCGGCGCCTTCGTCAATCCACCAGGTAGGTTCTCTAGTTCTATGCTATCAGTACGTGCTTTTCTCTCACTCAGCTAGCTAACGTTTCAGCTCCTTCGTGAGCAAGGTATTTTGGTGTAATTATTCCGTCCACGGCTCACCAACGTCAGGTAAGCACTTTGTGGTTTTGTTTCGTTATCACCTGTTATACGTTTGTCTCTCCTTGCGTGCTTTCCCCTGTTTTTATGACACTATTCTGGTGATTGCAAGGTCTGGTTCCTCAAGAGGATTTGGGGCCTGACGACTTGGTTGGCTATTCGAAGAAATTCAAAGCCTAGCAGCTTGGTTATCTCGGTTTGTCACAAGTAGCAACATTCCTATGTTCTGGTCGTTGTTGTTTGTTCTTTTCTCAAACTGATGTGTCGATAGCTTGTTGTGCCTCTGACGGTTGTAGTTTTGGCTATTGGGTTTATAGTTGTTATTTCACTATCTCGCTTCTGTAGTGGTGTTGAGGGTTTCTAAACCCGTGTGATATCTTGTCTGAACTTTACCAAGGAATTTATTTTTCTAGCACGACACTTGTAACTGTTTAATGATTATGTTTTGATCGATATACATATAAAATGAATGTGCAAAGATTTCTTTTTTTCCTCTTATGTATAAATTTATATGCATAGGATTATGAATACTCGTCTGGTGTGCATACCTGGCAGTGTCTGAGTTTAATTGCCGCCTGTAAATTAAGTTTTCTGTCGGGTCTTGATGTTTCTACTTATGGGTCTCTCATGAACTGGAGGTAGTCTTTCATCCCTCGTCCTGGTGGTTCATATTTGTGCTGTCCAGACTTAACTCTCTCTCTTGGACCAACGTAGCTTGACTTGTATGTAACCACACACATATGCATTTGTCACGCACAGAAACTATATTGCACATAAAAGAAAACTGAACGCTATATTGTATAACAGCTCAAACTGTTTAGGGATGCTGTAGAGGTTAGAATGCACAGAATTATTTGTAAAGATCAATTTCTTTATTACCCAGAATATCAAAGAAGAAAAAAAAATTGTGTTTTGTCCCCCTTTTAACCACTGTTAGATGGTTTTTAGTTTCTTCCCAACTGTTGTCGGTTATGTTTTGATTAGTTACATCAGTTTTTGTTCCGAACTGTTTCTTTGTCGTTCGTCATTAACACAAAGACAAAATTGACTGCCTTAAAACTCTAATCCTAACTAATTAACATTTCTACTGTTCCTAATTACTGTTCAGTTACTTGACTCTTACAGCTTAATCAAATAAAAGAAAAAAAAAAACAACCACATTATCACTCCAGTGAATTTACTCCTCCATCCCCTTCAGAGACCAAACAAACTTCTTTGTATCTCGCCTTGTCAGCCAGATGCTCCTACATCATGCACTTTTTAAGTGCTCTTGTAATTGCTAATTGTGTGTTATGTCTTGTTTAGCTAAGTGTTCCAAACTATGCTAATTTTCCATTTTGAAGTGTCGTTTTGCAAGAAACACATATTTTTTATTGGAAAATGGTTTTTCATTTTTTGTAAATGCAAGACATTCGTTTTCCAAGTCTTAAGTAAGATAATTAATGTTCGTTGTAAAATAAAATTCTTTGCAGATTACACATTTATTTTTAGATCTATCTTGAATTTGTTTCATATAAACTTGCCTCGAATCATTTTACTTTTTTAAATTGATAGTCACTTATTAACATTTTTTTTTACTATTATTAATGAATGGTGGTTGTTTAAATCTTGATTTTTATATTTTGGCCTATTTTAAGAAATTATCTTGCATAAATGGAGAATGCATAATGTACATGTTCATGTTTCTCTATTTCATGTCCACTAGATAATGTGACATTGTAATTTCTATCTATGCATAACACTTTTTTCAATATATGATAACATAGTTTAAGATTTTTAAATGGACTTGTCTTTACTTCATTGCAATGCAAGTGAATGTTGCCATCACTATTTTTCAACGATGTTCAATAAGTAATATGATGTTTCCTTTGTCATCACTATTTCCCAAAAACATTTTATGTTAATAGTGTACATGATGGACATCTCGATATTTTTCTAGTACATGTTGAATAGACAATATGCCATTATTTTTAATTTTTTGCACATGGAATTTCCTTAATTATATGACAGTCAATGTTATTTTGATTAATCATTGATTGATCACAATGGCAAGGGCATCTATTGTGATATGCTTCTCTCAATAGTGGCTCATAGTGGATGTGAAATGTATCTATTTCAAATGATATCATGTCAAACGTATCACTACAACTATAATTAGCTAAGTAAAATTCCATAATGTTATTAATGAAGGGAATTACTTGAATATATGCTTTGATTATGATCAATATACATTGAAAAAAATAGCTCACCCTCTATCTTCACTTTTTAATGTGGCACTTCCATATTTATGAGATACCCTTACCAATTTGAAACCATTGTTATATTTTGTACGACATGAGTAGTGAAGTGTTTTTTTCCCATAAATTCAATATAGCTTGGTCAATTCCAATAAGTGCATTGCAAAAATATCAAACCGTATAATCCCACAAATATTGTGAGAAAAGCAAATAGTAGTATTTAAATATTATCTTTGCAACAACATGTACTTGTTATCACTTTGTTTAAACCTTGAAAATGCATATTGTGCATAATACAATTCCAATGGCATTCAAGATACTTGCACATTAGTGAGAAGTACATTTTAAATGATATGAAATAACATATAAGTAATTTCTTGTAAGTAATGGTTCATAGTTCCCACTAATATGATTTGTGTCATAAAACAAGATTAAATATGAATATTTATTTATATTTACATTGAGTAACACATGTGTTGTTTTCCCTTCTAATGACCAAAATCCAATTTGTATCTTTAACCACTTTTCTAGTCATTATATGCAAAACATATCTCCTCAAAGTTCTCTATATATCTCATATAGGCTCTAAATATCTGTAGACAAATGCATCTTGTAAACAGAAATGTTAGCATCATGGATCCAATGCAATTAATACAAAAATCATATCATAGTTCATATTAATATGGCTCCAATGCCTCGTCATTTCCATTCTTTAAATAAATCAGGAAATGCTCTATCAATCAATTACACAATTCAATAGAATAATGTTGAAAATGCAATTCAATAGAGTAATGTTGAAAATGCAATATTACTTGGAAATGCATCAAATAAATATTTCTCATATGCATATGAACATGCTTGTAAGCTAAAAATGCCACTATTATTAAATGCTTGCTCAATCCTATTATGTATAGCGCATTATTCCTTCATTGATAGCTTTCATAATCTATTGTTTCGATCATGTTTTTCAATCAATGTTCCTCAAACAATTATTCTCATAAAAATAGGAAATTGCAAAAAAATATCAATACAATTTCAAAAGTGCTCAACCTTCTTTTAGTTTCATTTACCTTTGATTTCTCTGGTTCAATGTAACACATTCCATAATTCATGTGCATACTAGTATCTCTACAAAGGCATGCACACACCTCATACTCTATAATGAAAAGTAAATAACAAAACATATATGACAATATAAAAAAAATTGTTTACCTTTCTCAAAGAACTACAAACAACACATTCTTAAATTTGTAGCACTTATTTCACATAATATACTCTTATGGTACTTAAAAAAAATTATTGAAAAATAAATATATAAAATAAATACCTATATATTATTAGCACCTCCATAGGATCACAATAAGTATACCACACACACCCAATAATAAGACAATCATAAAGGTACTTCAAAATACAAATTTTCATTCCTTTTTTTCAAAAACTACAAACATTACATTCTCAATTTTTTTTCTTTTGGTAAGTTTTACATTATATAACAAATATAACTTAAAGAAAAATGAAGAAAACATATATAAGTATTCAAAGCACACAAAGCCTTGAAACTTGGGAGAAGATTAGTAGTATGCACATCACATACTCTACATGATCACAAAAGGCACCTCACCATACATGAATCTCAGTTAAATTTTTCAAAGATTACACTCAAAAAATTCTCAAATATCTTAAAATTTCTCAAGATATAGTTAATTGCTATGCACCTACAATATAGTGATAATAATCAGCATAAAATATTACTCAAATTATTATAGTGAAAAGACTAAAAACAATAACAATAAAAAACTTCATTATCAATTAACTTCATTTTCTGTTATTATGTTAATATTTAACTAAAAAATTAGATAATTTAAAAATAACTATATCTTGTTGTCTCTTTGCTTAGAGTTCTCATTGCTGCTCCATCTGACTTTTAAATATAGCAATCATTTTATAACATAGATTTGTAAAAAAAATAACAAATAATTTTAGTAAATGTAATGTTTCATATTCGAAAGTTCCAATTGTTTTTTTAATATATTTATCTTTTAAATAAAAAAAATAAAAATATATTTAAAAATTCTTAAAAATAAAATATCTACACTACACGCTAAAAATCAACACTAAAACATAATGAAAAAATCCTATAAACTCTATAAAAACCCTTTGTAACAAATACAATAACAAATTAATAAATTTGGAGTTGTCTATAATGCGACTTTTTGGAGATTCCGGTGACGGAATTCGGCGGAAGAAATTGAGGTTAAATCTTGATTTGTTGCAGTTAAAATGGTTTTTTCACTGCATATTTGGATTCAGCACCCTGAAAAACCCCTGGGACGCTTTGATTGTGCAGAAACTAGCTATCAAACTTGCGATTCCAATAAATTGTTGCCGGATTTTGACCGGAAAAACCCACTGGAAAAGCTTCCAAAAAGTCGCATTATAGACAACTGCAATAAATTTTACCAAATAAGCCTCCTTATCCCTTTTAATTTCCATAAACAATACATTAACGTTCCAACCATGCCTTTTCTTTCACCACTCAATGTTAAGTCAAAGTCAATGATATTGTATCCTCGCTAAGTTAAAAATAACACTAACCCTTTTTTTTCATTTCTTTATATGGTCAGATGATTATCTAAATAAAAGTACAAAATTCTTCATATAGAAGAATTTCGTTAAGCGTACTTCGTTTGGGGTAGTTTAATTGGTAATGGTTGTGGAAATGAAGTCTCACTAAACCAGGAGTCTTGGGTTCAAATCTTGTGTTATTCCTTGTTCGGGGTGAGAAGTTGGACATGATGAAGATGTAGTCCTACCAAGTTTACAAAAAAAACTCTATTAAGCGATGGATTTTGGAGGACCATGGGATGGCCAAATAACATCCATATCCTGTGCATCTATGAATGTGGCTAGTTCGGACAGAGTGGTCTAGACACTAATGCATTTGATTGCATTTTCATTATATGCATGCTTAAATACAGTTATTATTAGCAGCTTGAAAGTTTAAAGTGGTTCTGATTGAAAATAATTAATAGATAAATGTTGATAGACATCAATTTATAATAAGTATCAAAATATTTATTTCATAATGTATTTTATATCACTAAAATCAAAACAAGTGTAATATATAAAGTTGTTTCTTTGTACCTGTGTCTTTGAGCTGAGAGGCTCATTCTACAACCTAGTATGATGTGTAAGCATATCTTTCCATCATCAAAGTTGAAATTTTACTCATGTCGGCCAAAATTAAATTTAAAAAAAAATATATAAAAAATAACTTTAAAAACATTTAAATAATGTTAGCTCATAAAAAAAATTGCACGTGAAGAAATTGGATCCCTCTCAACTCATGTTAGATTTGTATTTAAGATGGATCTATGTTGGGATAAAAAAAGGTAATTAATAGCAAAGTTATGAAAGGTAAACATACATTTGTAAGAGATTAACATTAGAACAAGTGTAATGTCTAATTTCATGTATGGAAGTAAGGCTAGATTTTACGAGAAAGCACATGAGCCCATTTAAGGTAGCGATGTCAATGGCCACAAGGGACATAAGCTTTATTGTAAGTGAGACCGAAGACTTCTTTAAAAACTTGTCTTTCTAAATGTAAGGAAACATGGTAATGGCTTAAGACACTAAAAGCATTTGGTAGGAGCCAAAGGGACAAGTCTAAATATTTTAAGTTTTTTATCTGTTTTTTTGCAATCATCATGGAAAACCAACAACATAATTATTTTCAAAAACAAATTTTTACATTGTTTAAATTATATTTTTGAATACAAAAATGAATCCAACACTTTCAAAAACTCTCAAGGAATTCAAATTATATAATCTTACTAACTAAAATTTGTTATTCTAGCTACAATTTAAGCAAAATTGATTAAAATAATTTTGTAAAAAAAAAAAAAAAAAACTTAACATTTAAAATACTTTAAATAAAAATCTATAAAATACTTTAATAAAAATCTACCGTATAATAAATCACTAACAAATAATTTCAAATAACATAATTTTTCCTTAAAACAATAATAAATAATCCCACAAATTACAAATAACAACTAATAAAACCATCCCATTATAAATTTATAACCTAATAATAAAAATTAAAATAAAATAAAAACACAAAAAGAAACTTAATAATAAGATTAAAATAAAATAAAAAAACACAAAAATAAAAATAAAAACAACATAGATCTTTATTTTATCTAGTTGTTTTTGCTTTATCTTTAATGTTTATAATTTTAAAACTCTAACTATATTTTTTTATCAAAATAAATTATTTAAATAATTAAGATTTATAGTCCCAAAGAGTTGAATTATTTTTTAATATTTTAAAATAATTATTATTATGGAGTTAAATTATATTTTTTATTTATTAAATTAATTATTAATTATTAAATATAATTTATTTAACTCATACAATTTTGATAAATTTAACTATATAGTAATTAAGTTTTGTGATATTTTAAATTAATTATTATTTATTATTCTTTAATTAAAATAAATATTTTAAAATTTATAATTAAAATAATTAAAATTAAATTGTGTATTTTATTTATTTTTTAAATAATAAGCGAATGGAATGCCATTCTTTTTTATTTATTTATCCCTAACCTCAAAAGAAAAACAAATAAAAAATATAACGTTTATAAGCGAATTTTCGAAAGTGTTTTCCAAAGGTTCCATAAAAGTGATACCATGGTAATTTTACTGGATACTCTCCCACTAGGTGCATTAAATTGTATGTACGAAGGTCATTTTTTATGCTCTAATGTATGTAGGGAAGTAATCATTTTATCACTATTTTCTTAGTACGTGCATAAAATTGCAGGTACAAAAGTATTTTTTAATACTTTTACATAAAATATTTGTACGTAAAATATTTTTATGTTCGAGAGAAGTATAATTTTTGGCAAGAGCTAACGAGTCTGCCATTGGGTATTAAATACCTGGCTATATGCCTTCGATAGCTATTTAACACACGCACCATTATTTTTTATTTAGGCTCAAGTTGCAACCAAAAAGACATTATTGTCAACATCTTTTAATTAAACTAGTATACATATGTGTTTGGTGTCGTTTTTTTCTCAAAAAATATATTCTAAACCACATAAAAATTGTCAAACCAATATTCACCACAAATAAAAAATAAGAAAGTTCAATTTTTTTTAAGTTAAAAAATATTTTTGTATTTTCACAAAATTGTTTTACTATAAATTTATGAAAAACCCAATGAGAATTTTATCGTTTTTTTGGTTTTAATTAAAGTCAAATATTTTTATCATAAATAAAAAATAATATAACTTGCCTTATAAAAATCGTAAATTTATCATAACTTATCAGTAATTATTAAATGGAATTAATTTATAAGTTAAACATATATACATTTCAAAAATATAGCTCATGGAGTTCTGGATAGATGGTGATGGGATGCTATGTTAAGACACTCCTTGATGTGAAGTCACCGGTTCAATTCATGGAGATTCATCTTTGCTTTATCATAGAGATTCTTAATTCATAAATAGACTTTGTTACAATACCATGGCTTATCAATACCACATGCCCAAAAAACCATTGCTCATTTCATATGATGCTTTTTTCATATGATACTTTTTAAATTAATCAATTTAATTAAAAAGGTAAAGATGACATAAACTTTGAAGATAAATCTCAACCTTTGATTTGCAAATACTACTAAGAATGTTTTAGAATATTATGTGGAGATTAAAATAACTATCATCCTCCCATAATTCTTGATAATTAAATTAAAATCCTAGAAGCCCTATTTCAAAACACACATTTATTAGTGCAATTACTAGCTCAACCATATAAATACACACCTATCAGTGTAATTACTAGCTCAACAAGATAAATTAAATGGTTGAGAAGCACCAATAGACATCAAAACCACCTCATAATACATGTTGCATTGCAAAAAAAGAAATCTTAAAGAATAACTAAATTATAACTTCTTCTATTATTATTATTATTATTATTATTATTATTGATATGAGTTAAACATATATACATTTAAAAAAAATTGACAATATTCTTAATCATGGAGATTTAATCCACCTTATAATGGAGATTCTTAACTTATAAATAGGTATTGTTACAATAATGTGGCTTACTCATACCACACGTCCAAAAAAACATTACTCATATTCATATGACATAAAAACATTATTCATATTCATATGACATGTTTATATGACATTTTCACATTGTTAGGCTTGTCTATTTTGGAATAGGGCTTCCATAATTTTAATTTAATTATATATAATTAATAGGTGGATGGTAGAGATTTAATTTCCAAAGAATATTTAGAATATTCATAATAGTATACACAAAACTAAGATAGAAATTTATCTCCAAATTAGTTATACCCAAATTACTTATGTCCAATTAATTAAATTGATTAATTAAAAAAATGTCATATCAAGTGAGTTGTGGTTTTTTGGACATGTGGCATTGTTAACCCATGGTATTGGCCCATAGTATTATAACAAAGCTTATTTACAAAATATAAATCTTCATGGTAATGTGGGGGTAAATCTCGATGATAAGAATATCTTTCTATGTTTTTTCAAATGTATATATCTTTAATTTAATATTAATTCTCTCTATAAATAATAATAATAATAATAATAAAAATAAAAGTTATAGCTTAGTTAGTTTTAGGATTTCTTTCATTTTAACAACATGGAATGTCTTATGAAGTAAATGTTTTAATGCTTATATTATAGATTGATGTTTTTTAGTCATATTCTAACTTATAGACAAGAAGGTCTTTTCACTAGGATTAGATGACACAATTTTAAGTAAGATTGTGATTTTTTGTTGATTAAAATGCATTTTTGAATACATTAATGGATTCAACACCTTTAAAAACTTTTTAGGCACTTGAATTCTATAGATTAAACAACTTAAACTCAAGTTCAGACAATTCTTTTCATAACATCACGTGACAATTATTTAGTCAACATGTTTCGAACTACCCAATATGATTCTTGATAAGACTAATAAGAAGACTATATATATATATGTGTGTGTGTGTGTGTTTAGGCTCAGCTAGTAGGCCACGGGGCTATATATATATATATATATATATATATATATATATATATATATTATATATTATTATATATATAATATATATATATATTCCCATAGGAAAGAACTGAGCTGATCAACCCCGAAGGGATCAAGCCCGTGGCCTACTAACTGAACCTAACCTAAAGCATCGAGGAGAATTGACCTTATGACCTCCTGATCAACGAGGTACTTTAATAACGAGGATTGATCAGTTGATCTAACCTAGGCATATATTATATATATATATATTATATATATATATAATAATATATATATATATATATATATTCTTTTAAATTTTTTTATTAAAAATATATATTATTCTAAACTCATTTCATACCTGCTGGATTTTTCTTCATTCTAGTTTTATTTCTTTGATTCATATTTTATTCATTGTGATATTTAAATCTAATTTTGGTCTTTTTTTAATTTTTTTTAATTCAATTCATTATTATTTTAAAATTTTTGTTATAATATAATATTATTATTATTATTTCTTATTTAAACTTTTTAGTATTTATTAAATAATTTAGTAATTAATAGATTTTAGATGTTTCGATCAAATAATACATTTTTGGCCTAAAATGAATTATATTAAATCATTATTTTTATTTCCATTCGAATTTAATTGTTGCAATCTTTTTTTTTCTTTGCATATTTATATTATTTATTTGTAATTCTAGATTAGACTCTCCATCTTAGTTTTAATGATGAACCACATTGGATGGTTTGAAATGTGTCAACCAAATAATTGAAATGTGATTTTATGAGAAGAATTGTCTAAACAATATGAATCGTAGAAGCTTGGATTCAAAAATTAAACTCAAGTTTTTAAAAATCTTTGTCAGATTTTTATTAAAAATAACTAAAAAAACGTTAAAAAAGGCATTTCTTCTATAAACTAGACTATACCTTTAGTTTATATGGTTTACTAATTTTTCATTAATCAATTAATTAAAAAGACAAAAGAGATATAACCACATTGAAGCTAAATCACAACTTTTAATTTTTGAATACTACTAAAAATATCTTAGAATATTTAGTGATTCATGGTTTTAAATGTAACTAATACTTAGTGAATACCCAACCATAAAACCCTTTATCTATTTAGTAATAATATTAATATAAAATTAAATTAAATTAAATTAAGAATAAAATAAATTATTTAATATTTTGGGTGTTTTAAAATATTTTATTGGTTTTAAATGTAACCATTGCTTATACACCTTTCTAGAAAAGTGAATACCTAACCATAAAACCCTTGAATACCTAGCCATAAAAACCCTTTATCTATTTAGTAATAATATAAATATAAAATTAAATTAAATTAGTAATAAAAGATTTATTTGGTATTTGGTGTTTTTTAATAATAAATTTTAATAGGAATTCAATGTTTCACTATTTTTATAGTATGGAATGGATTTATATAATTAAAACTATATTTAAATAAGAAAAAATCTCAATTTTATTTAAAATTGTATAATTTTAATTCAAATGAAAAATTAAATCAAATAATAATTAAGTTGTATCATATGTTTAAAAATACAAATCCCAAAGTTATAAGGGTAGCTCAATTGGTGATGGGAGTAATGTGAATCTTGGGAAAACTAAGAGATCCAAGGTTTAAATCCCCTTGTTGTGACCCAATTTATGGAGAGAAAGATACGTCGTAGACCCCTAAAGGTTCACTGATTGTTACGTGTTAGGTAGGTTGTTGGGCACCTATACTATAGTAGTAATAAGTATGAGATATGAGGTTTTAGCAATCCATCATATCTCTAATTATTTATGTATTTATATACCTACATTGTCATGTGTTCATGTGGCAGCGCCTTTGACAACCTAATGCTAATTTCCAATTTTTTCCTAAAACATAACTATCTCCAATTGAGTGTAGAGAATCATGGCCATAACCACAACTTCTTTTGGTTACTACCTAGTACCATGAAATATCTTGTATGGTATCAAATACAACTAATATCTGTAGAAGTCAAATAAAACGCTAGAAAACAAGGAAAATTTTAAGTTAATGCTCTAAAAAAATAGTTGCCTGGAGACTGCACTAAGACAAATCCTTTGAGACACAGACACACAGACACACACACACACACACACATCCATTGTTGATATGAAAATATATATATCAATTGTTGTTCAGTGTCATCTCTATATCAATGGTTTCAGGTTTTTGAGTCATCTCTATTATGTCTCCCAAGTGATGGAAGAAGGATATGAATGTATCAAATTTTGATTGTTTAGATTTAAAGGTTGATGTAGTAAGAAATTTAATATTATGAGAGGATACAAAATATTCAAATAACTAGCATACCCATGAAACAGTGAACACCAAAACGAGGAACACCAAAGAACAATAGGTTAAATTTTTTATTATATGTAAACATATTGAATGCAAAATTAACCATTCATTTAAAAAAGTGTTGTAGGCAATTTAGTGAGTGCTACTCAAATTAGAAATTATGCTTTAGAAAAAATTGCATAAAAAATTATCCTATAGTATTAATTTGGTAATGACTAACATTGAGATGTCTACACATTTACAATTTTACTCCAATATAAATAATAGTGGAAAGTAACTCTTGTTAAGCATATTTATTTACATGTTATTCCTATCATTTTTTAACGCAAGGGCTTGCTTAAATTATGGTTGGAATTAATAGATGGGTTAAGTTATATGGCTACAAAATGCCAAGGAAGCACTGATCTACCAATCTACCTATTGTAAAACAAAATTGCAAGGCAATTTTTTTCTTTAGAAAAGGAATTTGTTGCAGGCCAGTCGAATAGTAAGGGTTACAACTCTATCCAACTACATTTTTTACTGTGCTGTAAATTTTGGGGTAAGCCTTCGCATAGAAGCTTAGTGTGATTCTGCCTCCTTCCGCAAACACACATAAAAATACCCAGAAACTCACAATTGTAGTAAACAGATTTGTAACGAGTTAACACAAAAAAGTAAGCTTTATGGGAGCTATTACAATTACAGTCAGTAGGTAAGACAAAATATTGTGATCGGTATTCCCGACAATCATTTTGCTTGCCATACTACAAAATAATTGTTTATATAAAATATTAACATATTTCGAAGCTCAGTTATAATTAAATGATGTTTTATCTCTATACATCATCTAGAACATGGAGGTATCTTTGTCATTTCTAATTTTCATTTGTTGGCACTTCGACACCCACTGCCTCGACAACTCTTCCTTTTTTTCATATGTTTTTGTATAATATGTACTAAATTATACTAAAACATATGCACATGGTCAGAGCATATACTTGCAATATCTTTGTCTCTTTGACCATCATCATAATTTATATTATTATGATGATCGGAGCATATATTTTATGTGCCATCCGTGGACTTTCATAAAGAGTAGTGCATCCTTGAATGTTTCATATGGCCAACTATGGTTGTGAATTACAATATTTGTTGATGATCGTTGTAGGTGTTGAAATTTGAAAGTTGAAGATGTCATGATAGGTCTTTTACCAATCAAACATCCAAATAGTTAGAGCAGTCTATTTAAAAAATAAATAAGAAGAATTTCAAACCATATGCTTACATTGTTTAACTTGCCATTTTTTTATTCAAAACATTGTTTAAATTCTGAGGATTGGTGTCTTGTGCTCGGCAACCAAATATACCAGATGAAGATGTTGACCTTCCACCAATGTCTAAGAACCATCAAAATAAAGGAGATTTGTGGCCACTTAGGGATACTCTTGTCATTCCAGTTGATTCAATTACATATGAAGACTATAATGCTCGTATTTTCACATCCATTCCCTCAAAAATTTCCTCAAAATATACATGCACATTGAGCTTTTATAAGTCCATAAATCATAATAATTGTAGCCTAACTTATAAAGGTGAAGATCAAAATTATATGCAATTAGCGAGGCACCAATCATCGGCTCTTGAGACATATTATGAGAAAATTTCTAATTCAATTAATAGAGTGACGTTTTAACGAAATAGTGCAAGAGGTTGAAGGAAAAAATCATACTATATAGAACACACCTATGGACAATGGGGATCTTATGTATGATCATTACAGCACATGGAAAGTCCAAGGGACAAACATATATATCACTTTTATTTTCTTGTGTATCTTGTGGCTGACGTGATCAAGCATATGCAATTGTCCATGATATGACTATTGTCATCTTTAATTTGAATAAGTATTGTTATGTTGGTATGATACTGCATTCAAAAAAATGGAACCCATAATAGAGAGACCACATATAAGATTATTGAACTAGTGAAGCTTTCAAAGGGTTTGTCATCTGTGAAGGCCTCCAATGGTAGTGGAGACTTTGGCCTCACCTGGTTGTATGATTATAGCAAGAATCCAAGGATGAATCACATTATGGGAAGGTTGGAGTACATAGTTCCATATCTCACACAGACAGGGAAGGCCATGACTAGGTTGGATTTAAATCATTCTCATTTTGTGTGCACCATATCACAAATCTCTTTGTTTCTACCTCGATCCATAAGTAGTACTTTAAAAAAATGGTCTATTTTTATCCATGTCACCTCAAGTTTCATTGCATGCTTAGTTGATGTAACAAGTAATGGTTATGTCCTTGAATTTTTCTAAACTATGTACACTAAAACTAATGGAAAGAGTCACTAATTTGCTTAGATGATAACACCACCAACTTGACTTGAATATACCATCTACTAGTTATAACTCCTATGTGAGGATTGTGCCTTCTCATGTCGATCACATATATGTAATTTCCTTCATTTTCCAACACATCTTAGACCTCTCCAATTTGTGTTGCAACCTTTCACTGTACAACACTCTAGTTTTACTAAAATGCTTCTTTCCGTCGTCAACAAAGAAATTAATTTTATTGGATATATAAAAATTATAAGTCAAATTTACATTTAGGTATCATTTTTAATATCCAATGATTTTTAGCTTAATCTAAATGGATGTTAATGGAATTTCGGAGGTGATGAACACACTATCTTTTATTAAGTATTTGGTGCATTTCTAACTAATTAAACACAAAGTGAAGTGCCTTAACCTTATAACTCATTAACTAAAAAGAATATTTTTTAATATCATCAATCATATTAATAAAAGGGTTTCATCATTTCTTAAAAAACAATTCCTATAGATTTATATATTGCACATTAGTTTCACCAGATTAGTTGCCCCTTTGAAATGATGATGTTCCAAGAGAATGAATACCTCCAAAACATGTTTCTTATGGGCAAATAGGGAAGTTGTTATAATTTCAAAGTTTAGGCTTGTATGAGGTGAGTAATTTAGATATAAGACTTATGGATCCATCACATTTTGTTTTATAGTTGGCATTTCGAGTCATTCAGTGTGGCTTATCACTAGGACACTTTGATGAGAAATCTAAGTAAGTTTCCATAAATAAATAAGTGAGAAATGTCAGATGAAAAATTCCAAAAATTTAAAAAAAACTAACACAAAAAATATATATCAAATCAAATAAACGTTAAAAAATAAAACAAACTAAAATCAAATAAATTAAAAAAAAATAAAATAAAATTTATAATAATAAAATGAAATAATCATAATTTTATTTAAAATCATAACTATAATAAAATAACTAATATTAAATAATAACTATTATTAAATATATATATATATATATAATATATATATATATATATATATATATATAAAATCAAACTTTAATATATATATATATTAAATCAAACTTTATATAATATTAATCAATAAAAAATATATACCTTATTATATAAAAATATAACTAAAATAAACTATCATATTAATATTAATATTAGTATCTTAATCTATTAATATTAATTTATTTGTGTTATTATTAATATAAATGAATTGATATAATATAATATGCAGTTCTAAATTAGTCAAGTCTTACTAGCACTATTAGTTGAGGATGGGCCTCGTTAGCAAGGTGACCCAGGATCAAAACTTCAAGGGGATGGTTTTTCCCTATGCTAGGGGGAGGAGACATGTTAACAAATACAGTTAGTTAAGGGTTGTTGTGGCCTAGGCCGGGTGCGATCCCTGGGCGACTTTGACAGCTTAGATGCTCCTAGGTCGCGGCTCCTCAAGCCACGTCATGCTTGAAGGATCATAGACAACTTGACAAACAAACAAAAATTGTAAATTGTAAATTCCAAAATACCATGTTAAACTAAATTTAACAAAAATATAAATAATTAGATTTATAAAAATGTTAATATAGGAAAAAAAATTATAATTTAGTGAAATATGTACAATATATAATCTATTTACATAAATTGGTTAAAAATAAAAAATATTAATTATATATAAATAATACGATGTGTGTACCAAGAAGAGAGAAAAAATGCAAGGTTAGGAAAAGCATTAGGAGGAAGAAAAACTAGAGACGAGGGTAGGAACATAGTTTTTGCTTATTTTTCACCTATCATATTGATTCATATTATCATAATGCTTTTCGATCTCAATGGCTTCTCTTAACTTCCTATGATGATATTGCCCAGTTTTAGCGCGGATCCTAAAGTTTTCAATGCAGATGTGGTGCTTGGTTTTATCAAAGTGCTTAGCTAGGGCTAAGAAGCAGACATTAAGCATCATCGATCCCACTCCTTAGTGCTAGTTGAGCATGCTAAGAAAACCAAGCACCACATCTATATTGTAAACTTTAGGATCCTTGCTAAAATTGGGCAGTATCATCTTAGGAAATTAAGAGAAGCCATTAAAATTGCAAAACATTCTAATAATCTGAATCGAGATAATAAGTAAAAATAAATAAAAACTAGGTTCTCACCCTTACTTCTAAGTTTTCTTCCTCCTAATAATTTTCCTATCCTTATCATTTTTTTCTCTTCTTAATTTTTATCATTTATAAATTATTCTATAGTTCTCTAAAATATTATATATATGTATAAAATATTTTCTCATATTAATATTTATATTTTATTAACCAATTTATTGTATATATATTACACCTATTTAGTTAAATTAAATTTTAGTCCAATATTAATATTTATTAAAATCTTGATTATTTATATTTTTGTTGAATTGGTTTAAATTAATATTTTTGGAATTTAAAACGTCATATTATATTAATAATTAATTTCTATATATAATAATAAATAGGTTATAATTTATATTAATAAATTTATAATTTTTTATATTAATTAATATTAAAATAGATTTTATTTATTATATATATTTTTCTAGTTGTTAGGGTTTTATAATTATTCTTATCTTAGGGAAGGTCTAATGAATTCGATATATGTATTCATCTTGAATTATTTTTTATTTGACTAAAATTTAAACGATAATTAGTATGTGGGTGGTCCCCGATCATTTCCTGCAGTTAATACATGACATTTTCTTAGAAAAATTCGCAACTTCCCTAGACACTAATCTTGAACAGACGAGTAGATTCTGGATCAGCACTTTGAAGATTTTATTTTTCCCCTAAATGTTTTACATTTGAATGAAGTTTTCCATTTAATTACATTGTGAGACTTTGCAATTTGTAAACATATTTGGGAAAGTTTAAATATGGAATATTTTTTAATTAATAAAATGTATAAAAGACTACTGGAATGTTTTTTAAATATATAGAATGTTAAGTATAATTATTTAAATTAAATAATAAATAATAAATAGATAATAATATTTTATACTATAGTGTCTTAAACAGAATGATTATAAAATGAATTAATAATAATAAATTCACCAAAAATATTATTTATTATATTTAACAAATTTTTCGTTTAAAAAGAAATTATATTTTTAACTCAAAAATTAAGAACATTGTTAAAAACATTATTCTAAAAATTATAATACGTATTATTATTTTATACATATAAAAAATGAAAGCAAATTTTTAATATAAGGAATCCAAAACTAACTTTCTTGATTGATGTGTCTAAATAATGACATATTTGAATTTTATGAATTAAGAATGTTTATTTTCTTTGTTAGTTTGACCATTAAGGATTTGAACTTTGAATCTCATGGTTTACAAAGTACTTCATAACAAGGATATCTCAATTGAGCTACCTCATAAGCAAAATAAAAATGAATTAATCTTTATATAATATATATATATATATATATATATATAATAATATATATATATATATATATATATTATATATATATATATATATATATATATATATATATATTATATATATATATATAATTATAAATATTATTATTTAATATATTTTGACGATGTGATAAATAGTAATTAATAGTTTTTTAGATCATTATAACTTTTATGGTGGGTTCTTTTTTTTTTTCCCTTGGAAAAAGTCGTAATTTCTATTAATATATAAGAAATTACATTTTGTAGATGCTAGAGCATATGCATATGGAGGCAAGTTGCCTATCGACTTCAAAAGGAACAAAAAGAGTTCATATATGTATCTCCACGTAGGGAGTCATGATAACAAATCATCTGTTTCCTGTGCCTGTTCTCTGTATAGAGAAACTATATCAAAATTTGATTCTGTCTCTTCGCAAAGAGAGAATTTAAATATTGAAATTGGTACCATATGTCCTATATAGTTGATCAAGTGCAGAAAATATAAATAGCATAATATATACAAGAGTTATGCAAAAAATAAGAGGATTATAGCCCATTGTCTCGGAGCTCCACAAAAGTCTGTGATAATGTTGGTGAAAAGTCCCATCGATCTCTTCCTATATCAACCAATCATCGCATTGTCTAAGTGCTACCTCTTTGGAAAGGAAATTTTCCCTCAAGTTTCGCTCCCTGTAAATGTGATGACAGGTAAATGAGTCAAAGGTAGAAATCAATCTGTGAGCTTCATCCAATATATGCCTCAATGAATATGCATTGTAGTGAGATGCTCTATTTAACCAATTGCAAACAATTTTGGAATCCCCGAAGAGTTGTAAGTGTCTGCAATGCTTTTATAATGCAAAATGAATGAGGTGTTTTGCAGTGCATAATTCAACACAATTGTTTGTTCCCCTCCCTAATCTCATTTGTATTTTGAAGCAATGAGTTTCATTCATATATAGTATGGTTCCCCCACCACAACCTGCCTCCTAAGCGGAACCATCAAAGTATGCCCATGGTATAGACTTGTCAATGTTTTCAGGCTTGATAATTCGGGGAGAGGTATTGGAAACCTCCTCACGTAGGAGATCAAAGTCTGCAATAGTTCTGATCATGATAACAGGCCAGTGAGGTATCTTGAAGTTAAAAATAGATTGATTTCTTGTAATCCACTGTGACCAGCATATAAGAAGAGGCATATTTTCTGGCTTTGCCATTGTGGTTTTCACACCATAAACTCCAGGCATCCATTATGTTCCTGCTTTGCCAATTTTTTAAGCATGGATAATGAGCTATGATGAAGTTCCATTGTTCCTTGATGATGGGGCAGTTTACGAAGAGATGTTCAGTACTCTCCTCACCATTACGGCAGAGATGACACCAAAAAAGACCATGGAAAGATATTATCCCGTAGGAATCTTTTCAAACAATATATTCCACATAAGTAGTCGAGCTCATGGAGTAGCTTTGAGCTTCTAGAGTGTTTTCCATGTAGGGTTGATGTCCTAGGGTTTGTAAGGTTCCATCAACCTTAGATATCCATCCTTGGGAGAGTAAGTGTCGTGCTTATAACTTTGATGTGTTAAAAGTTATAACTTCATATATATTTGGAATTTTTGATATAATATGCTCATGCTTAAGACATTTCAAGATAGTATTTTTTTATAATCAATCATTTTAGTGTTTCACAATGACCCTTATGTGTTAGGATATTACGACACATAGGAAATAATTAAGTTTAACTTGATCTAGTGTATAGTTAGGTAAGGTGTGTTTCTTCAGTATGCACTTTTTGTAACTTACAATCCCACGGTCACGATATATTCTAGACATGAAGTGATCTGAATGTTCATTCTCTTAACGGTATTATCGACACTTGATATATGGCTTAACACTCGATTGGTCCATGATCTCTATTTAAAGAGCATGGAGGGTCATTTGTTAGGTGACCGTTCATGAGAGAAGCTTATGTAAATTTTCTTTCTTTTACATTAATAAATTGCCTGAAGTGGTCGCATGAAAATGGGGTGAACAGGGAAGGAGCGGCTCTGCAATATAAAATAGGGTTTTGCTTTAGGGTTTTGACATTGGTCACCATGGCAGGGCGTGGAGGAGGGAGTTCTGCTCCCTCCTACAGTCAAGTGGTTGTGAACAAAAGTAATGGAGTTGGATCGCATCGCTTTAAGAAACCAACAGAGGTGGTAACAAAGGCCACGAATACGAAGAAATCGGAAACCATCAGACCTCAAGGACAGGAAGAGAATCATGAGGAAGCTAGTTAGGAGAAGAGCACAGAGATTAGCAGTCAGAAAGTTGCTCCTATGAGTACATCAGGGGTTTGTAAACCCAAGTCAAACACTACTCCTCGAGTCATTTTAAGTGACCCAGCGTTGTGGGTGCACAGTAAACACATGAAGGAATATGTTGTTATCTGTAAATTTATGGGGATTTGGCTAACGGAGAAGGCTTTGAAAGAATGGATAAGGAACCACTAGAAACCAAAGGGGAAAATTGATCTTCACCTTGGGTCCATGGGCTTCTTCACAATGGTGTTCACAAGCTTAGAGGATAAAGATAGAGTGTTTGAGGGAGGACCCTATTTTTATGCTTCTGTGGGCCTTTATATGAGACCATGGGTAATGAACTTTGTCCCAGAATGAAAAACTTTAACATCGGTGCCGGTATGGATAAGACTCTACTCCCTTCCTTTAGATTATTAGTTGTCGGAGTCTCTAAAGGCTATCGACAACAAGCTAGGGCATTTTATAAAGATCTCGGATATTACTCTAAGAGGAAAATACACTTCCTTTTCCCAGATATGTGTGGAAATGGACTTATCTGGGGCACTTCTAGATGCAATCATTTTAGAAGTGTATGAAAAGGAATGGGTGCAGGCGGTGGACTATGAACACGTCCCATTTAGGTGCTGTAAGTGCCATGAACATGGGAACCTATACAGGGACTTCCCATTGAACAAGCTGGAGAGCAGTACGAAAGCCACTACAGGAAAGGATCTCAAAGGTTTTACTAAGGTTGGGGGTAAAGGAAAAGGATGCAAGTTGTACCAAAAGAAAATTAATGAAAACAATGGGACAAACAAGGAATCGGAGAATATTCCTACTAAGAAGGAAAGGGATGCTAATATGGAGGATATACTAGAAAAAGGAAAACAAAAGGATGATATGCTTAGCATTATGGAGCTTAGTAGGGACCTCGGGATGACCCCAAGTGAGGCTGGAACAGAAGACCATGAATTGCAGGAAATTTTAGAGAGGGAGAATTTATACCTAGAAAAGTTTCTGGAGCAGGGAATCACCAGAGGGGTAGACTCTCTACCAAAAGAGGAGTTTGACAAGGTTCAACAACTCTTCCTATGGAGATCACAAACAAAATGTTTTGGAGTCAAAAGAAACCATGATAGCCAAGAGAATAGGTGAGTGAAAATGATGGAGGATACACCAATGCATTCTTCCAAGAACCCGGGTAGGAAAAGAGGAAGAAAAAAATAGAATGAGCTACTAACCAAATGTGGGAAACTTATGATTAACTCAGGTAAGATGAGGGATCTTACTAGTTACTCCTTTACAAACCTTTATTAATGAAGCTTACAACCTAGAACATTAGGGGTCTAGGAAGTAAAAGGAAACAAATAATACTTAGCAATAGAATAAAAGAAGAAAAATTAGATATGGTTCTTATTCAGGAAACAAAATGTTCGATGGACAAGATCAGAGAGATACACAACAAATTGTTAATCAAGTATGAGTATCTAGAGGTTAAAGTGGATAACTCGATGGGGGGGATTCTTATTCTATGGGATCCTCAAAAACTTGGAATCCTAGATGCTGAAGCTTCTAGGAACTATCTATCGCTAATGATTCAACCTTTGGGTGATAAGGAGATATACATGATAACTAATGTCTACGACCCTCAAAAACTAGTAGACAAACTTAAGCTTCTCACCTCCCTTGAGAGGCTGAGAGAGAGATATCCTGATATGCCCTGGATTTTGGTGGGGGATTTCAATATGATCAGATCTCTTATAGAGAAAAAAGATGGTACCAGAAAAATAGGTAGAGATTCCATTGCCTTCTAGAACTTCATGAATAACATGGGGCTAGTAGACACCGAAATAGTAAATGGCACTTTTACTTGGAATAATAAGAGGGAGGGGGATTTTCAAGTCACCTCTAAACTTGATAGATTCATAATCTCAGAGGACCTTTTTCTTAAAGGCCTTGATATGTCAACTTCAATCCTCCCCTTTGGAGGCTTGGACCACTGGCCTGTCTAGCTTGAAGATACTTTCATGGGTATACCAAGGAACAAACCTTTTAGGTTTGAAAATGTTTAGCTCTCTCACCCTGAATTCACTAGCAATATTGAAAAATGGTGGGAGGAAGATATGCCCGTTCAAGGCACTAAAACATTCATGTTGCAGTAGAGACTTAAACACATCAAATCTAGGCTTAATGATTGGAACAAAAAGGAGTTTGGGAATATATTTAAAGCTAAAAGGGAAGTTGAGAAGAAACTCCAAGAGATTAATCAGATCATCATCTTAGAAAGTTTACCGAGGAACAGAAAATTCAGGCTGACTCTCTTTAGAATGAATGGGACAATCCGTGCAAGCAAGAGGAGATTTTCTAGAGATAGAAATCGAGGGTGCAGTGGATTAGGGAAGGAGAAAGAAACAGAAGTTTTTTCATAGATCAACTTTAGATCACAGATCTCATAACAAAATTTCAAAACTTAAATATTCTCAAGGGAAAGAACTCATCTCTCACAATGAAATGGAATTTGTCCTTGTTCAACACTTCCTTAGCATTGCAAAGGAGCCTCTCGTTGAAATATCTCGGTTCATTACCAAATTCACCAAGTTTATTCCTAAGCTTGTAATGCCAGAGTCTGAAGAGGAGGTTAGTGAAGTTATCAATGAGACACAAAATGGGAAAGCTTTGGGCCCTGATGGCTTTAACGTGGACTTCTTCAAATCTTGCTAGAAAATTGTCAAACAAGATATCCTTGATGTGGTGGAAAACTCTCAAAGATCCAAAACTGTTTTGAAAGATCTTAATGCCTCTTTCATAGCTTTGATTCCAAAGCAGGAAAAATCTATGACACCGGACAGATTTAGACCCATAGCCTTATGTAATGTGGTGTATAAAATCATTTCCAAAGTGATTGCTAATAGACTCAAGCCTCTTCTTCCTACTCTCATCTCAGAGGAGCAAACTGGATTTGTGGAAGGAAGACGGATTCTCAACAACATCATACAAGCTCACGAGGTGGTACACTCTCTAAAGAGCAATAATCAAGATGATATGATCATGTAGCTTGACCTAGCAAGAGCCTATGATAAGCTAAGCTGGTCTTACATTAGGGTAGTGCTAAGATCTTATGGCTTCAAGCACAATTGGATAAGATGGGTTATGGCCCTTGTATCCATGGCCAGCTTCTCCATTCTGCTTAATGGCTCTCCCTTTAGAACCTTTATTCCTTCTAGGGGTCTCAGACAAGGGGATCTGCTTCCCCCCTTCCTCTTTGTTCTCATGATGGAAGGGCTACGTAGAGCGATCAATAGGGAAAATTCTAAAGGAAAAATATAGGGTCTGAAACTTACTACGAATGGTGCTACTTCTACTCATCAACAATTTGTGGATGACACAATGCTGCAGGGAATTCCTACAGTCAGGGAAGCTAGAGCCTTCAAAGAAATCCTGAACGAATTTTCAGTTGCCGCTAGTACAGAGGTAAGCCTTGACAAATCAAAGGTGTTATTTTTTAACATTGACATTGCTATTCAGAGGAACCTTACCAGAATTCTTGGGTTTCAAAGGGATCAATTACCTTCTAAGTACCATGGAATGCCTCTTACTGACAAACCTCTGAGCAAGGGAGTGTGGGAGCCGGTAACTAATAAACTTTAGGAAAAATTCAGGAAATGGACCTGCATGTCTTTGAATATGGCAGGGCATCTTGTGCTTACTAAGCCTGTCTTGCAGACTATACCCATTTTCATGCTTTCAACTCTTCTTGCTCCTAAAGGAGTTATGCAACAAATCAAGAGTATTCAACAAGATTTTCTTTGGGGAAAGGAGGGAGAGAAAAGAAGTGGGCTTTGGTAGCTTGGGACAACCTCTGTAAACCTAAGTCCCATGGTGGTTTGGGGCTACATGATCTTGAAATCCTCAATAGAGTCTCAAGAGCCAAACTTTGGTGGAGGTGGCTCAAGGAATCGGCACCCCTTGGGCCAAACTTTGGAAGCAGAAATATGCAAATAATTGGCAGGAAAGGGATCATATCTGAATGTCTGGGCTCATCAAGGGCTCCCACATTTGGAACCTTGCTTAGGAGAATAGGGCCATTGTCTAGAAGCATAGTTTCTGGGAGATTTGAGATGGGAACCTTGCACAATTTTGGGAGGAAAACTGGCAACAGGAACCCAATTTTTTTATGGAAGGACTAACTACTCTAAAAGATGACACTGACAACAAAGTTTTACTTATGGTAAGTGAATTCTGGGTTGAGGCAAGGAACAATGGTAAATGGAGAGTGAGGAAGGATCTTGGTTATAGTGAAGAGAGTCCTTTGAAGGCCTAGACAGAGTTTCTTGCTCTTGACTTGGAGCAGAGGAAGATTTTGGTGTCATCCTCATCTGACCAACTGAGATGGGGTCAAAACACTAAAGACACCTTTAACCTCAAAGAAGCTAATCGCATGGCCCTAGGTTTAGATTATCCATGATCTAATATTCAACCTATGAGTGACATCAATTAAAGATTTATTAAACAAAGGTATTACAAACTCATGTGTTGGTGTGTGTTCTGTGTTATTGAAACAACGGATCAATTAGATTTCCAATACACAGAACATTTAAAATGGAAAGACACAGAGAAACAAAATAAGCAAACATAAAGACACAAGAATTTTAATAAGGAGTTCACCCTGTTCTCCTAGGCTACATCTCTGGTCTAGCTTTCAGTGGTGGCCTTGTTTTGTTGTGCCCTTAAGTAGAGAATTACAACACATGGACTCAATGTGAGTTCTCCTGAAGCAGGTTTTGCTTGGTAGGGTGGTTCTTGGATTTCCCAAGCCACTGGAGTACACAAAATCTTCTTCTTCCTACCAGCACTGTGACCTTTTGGTCTATAGTGGCAAGAGCCCAACGTGGTGCTCAGCCCAGACAGATTCCTCTATGGGATGGCTTGAATCTCTCAAGCTCTGATGCTTGACACTGCCGCTGGTCAGCTCAGCCCTCTGTCTCTTCCTGTTGTTGCTTTACTGCCTTCTTCTCTAGCTTCCATCTCTCAGTGTTCAACTGTCTATTCTATTTTGCTGTTCATGGCTTTTAGCCATTCGAACTCATGCCCGTTCGGTTCCTCTTTTTCCTCTGTCGATTCACCTTCTACAGCTACGCTTGAAGTTCCCTGTTCGGCGTCAGCATAAATGCTCGGGAAGTGGCCACGTGTCCTCTCTAAATAGTGCCAGCCTACTTCGTCGGTTCATTTCTTCATTTTCATCGTGGATGAAGTCTTTCTTCCACTGTGGCGATCAAACGGACCTCAAATCTTTACAAACGCGGCTTAATCATTCATCGATTTTGCTTCCTCCATCAGGTGCAATCTCAGTCGTTCGATCTAGATTCCCTAGATCCAACGTTGTATGCATGTCCCGTGCGGTTGACCTGCTCGACTGATAATGCGTGATCAATGACGGTTTTATCTCACCTACGCTGCCACGCATCAATCATTGAGTGGGATTACTCTAATTTCTCCAAAATCATTTACCGTTTGAGGGTGCCTCGATCAATACCACCAGTTTCCAGAGCACGGGTCCCGCCTTATACGATTAGCGTTTTTTTCCTTTTCTGCCCGCGGTTCTCCAGTTCGCCATGTGTCCAAGTGCTTAAGGCTTCCTCCAATTTGGCCTTGTTTGCCTAGTGATGCATGATTAGCACTGATTGTGCATCAAAATCCACCTCTGTTTCCCGGTCCGAGGCTCCCAGGGGCTAATTTTGCTTCCCACGCAATCTCCATGGGCCTCGGTCAGCGCGCTTTGACCGAGGTCCTTGTCATTCCACGCTAGCTTCCATTGCCATTGGTTTAGGGTGTTTTTGATCGTTGTTTTGGATTTCCGTAGAGGTTTGCTCCGACTTGATACAGTCATGGTTCTTGACAATCTTTTATGGATCCAATTCAGATCACGACCTTCCCACTGAAAAATATTTTGGACCACCAAAAGTTGGTTTTCAAGCATCAACTAAGTGAGGATACTGTTTTCTCACTTGTCCAATTTCAATCCACTTTGCACTACTTGGCTTTGAACCTTTGAGCCCAATCCTGAGGTACTCAATATCTCCCCTACACGTTATCCTCACCTTCCTGTCCAACACTGTATCTTCCTGCAACTCATTGAGATACTCAGGTAGTAGGTCATCAATAGAAGGCAATTGACTTTGCTCTTCAGGATCCTCAATCATTGAAGGTTCAAATAATCTCAAGCAATCTACATTTACGACTGAGTAGGTGTGCATGTACCCTGGGAGATCAAGGTGAAAAACATTTTCACCAATTTTCTCAAGTATCCTAAAAGGTCCATACTTGATAGGCTTTAGCTTTTTACCTTCACCTTGCATCCTGTCCTTGCTGATATACAGCCAGACTTGGTCTCCAACTTGAAAACTATGCTCCATCTGATGCTTATCATGCCTAGCCTTGTACTTGGCTTGACTCTTTTCCAACTGTTCCTGTATTGCCTGGTGGATCTCCTGGATTTGTCCAATGAACCTAGCTGCCTTGTCCACATCACTGTGTCCATCAACCATGGTATCTTTACCAAAGACAAAATCCAAAGGGGACCTTGGTGAAACCAAAACATGTCTCAAAGGAGATCTCTATGTAGAAGAGTGTTGGCTTTGTTGTAAGCATGCTACACATAACACAAGTGTTCATCCTAAAGCTTAGGATGTTTGCCGCAATACCCTCTCAGTAACTGGATCACTGTCCTGTTTACTACTTTTGTCTGGCCATTTGTTTGTGGATGAAAAGTTGTGCTCTTCATTAATTTGGTGTCCATCAGTTCCCATAGACTCGACCAAAACTTCCCCACAAATCAAGTGTCTCGATCAGATATAATGGAAGTGGGTAATCCAAAATGAATCTATACATGTTCAAAGAACAATTTTGCAGTTTGTTCAGCCATAATCTGTTTATTACAAGGTATCAAAATACACATTTTGTTGAACCTATCCACAACAACATATAGATAATCATGACCTTTCCTAGATTTAGGAATCCCTCCAACAAAATACTTGGAAACACTTTCCCAAGGGTAAGAAGGAACTGGCAATGGAGTGTACAAGCCTAGTTTTCTATTGCTAGGCTTGGTTTTAGCACACATGGCACATCCTTTTACATATCTAGAAACTGTCTCATTCATTTTCAGCCAATAACAGAATCTTTACAGCTATGCAATTGTTTTACTTACCCCAAAGTGACATGATATCAGAGAAGTGTGTGCTTCCCTAATTATCTTTACTCTCTCAGTTTGTGGAATGCAGAGTTTCCCACAATGATATAAGAGTCGGTCCTTCATATGAGAGTTCAATTCTTCTATTCTTTTGCCTTGACTCAAAGTTGCATATACATCTTTAAAGTCCATATCCTGAGCATATTGTTCTATGTAGCTTTCATGTAGCACATAGTTATGCTTAAGTATGGTAGATGCATTTATAATGGGTCTAGATAACATGTCTACAGCTTTGTTGTGTATGCCCTTTTTATATCTGATGACTAAATGAAACTATTGTAGAAAACCCATCCATCTGTAATGTCTTGATTGTTGCAACTTATTTTGGGAGTTTAGATATTGAAGTGTTTGATGATCAGTATGTATTACTGTCTCTTTGCCCATTAAGTAATGTTTCCACTTTTTCACACTTTGAACTAATGCATACAATTCTTTATCATATGTAGGATAGTTAACTACTGCAAAATTAAAAGTCTCAAAATGATAACATATGGGTTTACCGTGTTGTGTCAACATTGCTCCCATGACATAGTCACTGGCATCAGTGTGGATCTCAAATGGTCTTTGTAGATCTGGCAGTGCTAGTACAGGTGTTGTACTAATTTTTTCTTTCAAGGTGTCGAAGGCTTTCTGATGTTTTCCTCCCCACTGAAACACCTTATTCAGTCCTGTTAAGGCATGTAAGGGAGTTGCAATTGAGGAAAAGTTAGAAATGAACTTCCTCCAATATTGTGTTGCTCCTAAGAAGCTTCTCACTTCCCTAGCAGACTTGGGTTTAGGCCAGTTTACAATGACTGCCACTTTAGAGGGATCTAATTTCAATTCACCACCCCCTACTATATGACCCAGATAATTTAGAGATGTTTTGCCAAATTCACATTTTGAGAGTTTAACATAAAGTTTTTCTTTTCAAAACATCTAATGTCTGCCTAACATGCTCTAAGTGTTCTTCCCATGTTTTACTAAAAATCAGAATGTCATCGAGATACACAATAACAAAATCATCAAGAATTTAAGGCATGAGTACATCATTCATTAATCTCATGAAAGTGGCAGGACCATTGGTTAAGCCAAAAGGCATAACCAACCACTCATACAATCCTTGTTTTGTTTTGAAAGTAGTCTTCCATGCATCTTTCTCTACAACTCTAACCTGATGGTATCCACTATGCAAATCCAGCTTGGTGAAATAAACAACTTCCTTCAATTGATCTAAAAGATCATCTATGCGAGCAATGGGATAATGATTTTTTATTGTTATCTTATTCAGTGCTTGGTAATCAATGCACATTCTCCACGAGCCATCTTTCTTTCTCACCAAAACGATTGGTGACCCACATGGTGATGTGCTAGGCCTAATGAAGCCCTTCTTGAGCAACTCCTGCACCTGCTTCTTTATTTCAGCATTCTCTAAAGCAGACAACCCGTACATTCCAATGTTAGGCAATGGAACATCTTGTTGCAAAATAATATCATGTACTATTTCCTTTTTGGGTGGCAGACCTTTAGGTTCCTGAAATAGAACATCATACTCTGAAACAATCATTTCTATATCAGTTTGTTGTTTAGCATTACAGCCCTCCAATACATCGGTTTTATCACGTTTCTTTTCCTTTACAACCATTAGTAGGAATTGTTTGCATGAATTTATCGTTCTTTTCATCTACCCTAAATTTATGAGAGTATAATTATTCTTGAGCTTATGAGCTCTTACAAAGTACTCGATTCCATCTTTAACAAGTAGATACTTGTTCTCAGCTCTATAGAAAATAGCTTTTCTATCATACAAATAAGGACTCCCCAAAACAATTCCACATATATCGAAAGGAATTATGTCTAACTCAACCTCATATACAAATGCTGACCCAAAAGAAAACTTGAGTTTGCACTGTCTAGTCACTTGTAATTATACCTTATCATTCAACCATCCTAATGGGTATGGTTTCTTGTGAGGTGTAGTTTCTAATCCGATTTTCTTTACAATTGCTTCAGAAATCAAATTCACCTGTGAGCCACTATCAAACAATGTATCTATCTTTTCATATTTGGAAACAACTCGAATATGGAAAATCTCATGTCTTTTTCTCTCATGTTCTTCATCAATAATAGATTGGGCAGAATTACTAGTAGATGCTAGAGAATTATTACCTTTTATACCTGTGGCTGCAATGATTGTTTCATCTCCCGAGTTTGACCCCAAATCTTTCTGAATAACTGCAACAGTTTTCTTCTTCTTGCCCTTGAACTTCTTAGGTCTCAGCTTCGGATGCAGAGTCCAACAATGCTCATCATCATGCCCCTCCTTTTTACAGTGAGTGCATGAAGCTTTGCTTTTCTATGCAGTGTTAGCCTTCCTTTCTTTCCACTTCTGCTTTCTTTTCTCCTTGCTCTTGCTTACAGTGGGTTGGGATGGTCCCCCAACTTCTGGATTGCCATTCTTCCCTCTAGCCTCTAGATGAGTAGCTTGTACAGATACCTCATCTATACTAGTGGGATTAAACATGAGGATGGTATGCCTCATGTAGCTGTGTGGACCACCAATGTACTTCAAAAGAGTCTCTAGTGAGTCTAGTGAGATACCCAACATCAATGCTCTCTTTCTGAATTCTCGAGTGTACCCTTGCACGCTTTTCCCTTTCAACTGCCGAAGAGTTTGCCAACTCATCATGGCTTGTTGCATGTAGGCCAATGGATAGAACTGTTTCTTGATCGCAGAAACAAATTCACTCGAGACAGAGATGGTCTTGCCATGTCTTTTCATGTCAGCTTGGGTTCTGCCTTCCCACCAAACCAAGGCAATGCCTCCTAGGCGTAGGCTTGCCAGCTGAATCTTACTCTTGTCTGAGTCTATGTTCTGTACCCTGCAATATACTTCAATTTTTCTAATCCAATTGTCCAACTTTCCAGCATTCAACTCTCCATCATATATAGGCAAATCAAATTTAACATCTAGCTTGATCAAAGATGCTTTCTTATTATGCGCAAGGCTATTAGGAGGTGTGAGAAAGCTTTTCTCTTACCCTTTTCCTTTTGAGTGGTAATGGGAATGAGACTCATCTTCTTCTTTATCTTGTTTAGAACCTGATGAATCTTCATCCTTATGCTTTCTAAAGTCCCTATACATTTCTTCTACCATAGACTTTATAGCTAGGAAACTTTCTATGAATTGAGGGTCTGGCCCCATAGAAGCTTCCTCTGACATTGTCTTCCGAGAATAGACTCTCCCAATTTCAGGGTTAGTTTCCACCAACTCTCCTTCTCCTAATTTGAGCTTTGATCTAGTGATCATTCACAGCTAAACCAACACAAGCTTGCTTAACCTTACAGCCTTGAGCTCTGATACCACTTGATCTGATATTCACCCTATGAGTGACATCAGTTAAAGATTTATTAAACAAAGGTATTACAGACTCATGTGCTGGTGTGTGTTTTGTGTTATTGAAACAATGGATCGATCAGATTGCCAATACACAGAACATTTAAAATGGAAAGACACAGAGAAATACAGTAAGAAAACATAAAGACACAAGAATTTTAATAAGGAGTTCACCTTGTTCTCCTGGGCTACATCTCCGGTCCAGCTTTCGTTGGTGGCCTTGTTTTGTTGTGACCTTAAGCAGAGAATTACAATACAGGGACTCAATGTGAGTTCTCCTAAAGCAGGTTTTAATTGGCAAGGTGGTTCTTGGATTTCCCAAGCCACTGGAGTACACAAGCCCTTCTTCATCCTACCAACTCTGTGACCTTCTAGTCTACAGTGGCAAGAGCCAAACATGGTGCTTAGCCGAGACAGATTCCTCTATGGGATGGCTTGAATCTCTCACGCTCTTGTGCTCGACGTTGCCACTAGTCAGCTCGGCCCTCTATCTCTTCCTGCTGTTGCTTTATTGCCTTCTTCTCTGGCTTCCATCTCTCATTTTTCAACTGTCTATTCTGTTTCGTTGTTCATGGCTTTTAGCCATTCGAACTCATGCCTGTTTGGTTCTTCTTCCACCTTTGTCGATTCACCTTCTGCAGCTGTGCTTGAAGTTCCCTGTTTGGCGTCAACATGAACGCTCGGGAAGTGGCCATGTGTCCTCTCAAAATAGCGCCAGCCTACTTCATCAGTTCATTTCTTCAGTTTCATCATGGATGAAGTCTTTCTTCCACCGTGGCGGTAAAACAGACCTCAAATATTTACAAACGCGGCGTAATCCTTCATCGATTCCGCTTCCTCCATCAGGCACAATCTCAGCCGTTCAATCTGGATTCCCCAGATCCAACATTGTACACATGCCCCGCGCGGTTGACCTGCTCGACTGATAATGCACGATCAACGACGGTTTTCTCTCACCTCCACTGCCACGCGTCAATCGTTGAGTGGGATCACTCCGCTTTCTCCAAAACCGTTTACTATTTGAGGGCGCCCTCATCAATACCACCGGTTTCCAGAGCACGGGTCCCACCTTGTACAATTAGCATTTTTTTCCTTGTCCGCCCACGGTTCTCCGGTTCGCCATGTGTCCAAGTGCTTAAGGCTTCCTCCAATTTGGCCCTGTTTGCCCAGCGATTAGCGCAGAAGCACTAATCGTACATCAAAATCCACCTCTGTTTCCTGATCCGAGACTCCTAGGGGCTAATTTTTCTTCCCACACAGTCTCCATGGGCCTCGGTCAGCGCGCTTTGACCAAGGTCCTTGTCGTTCCACGCTGGCTGCCATTGCCACTGGTTCAGGGTGTTTTTGATTGTTGTTTTGGATTTCCATAGAGATTTTCTCCGACCTGATATAGTCATGGTTCTTGACAGTCTTTTATGGATCCAATTCAGATCAATCCAAAACCTGATCAGGTTTAGAATGACCTTTGGCAGAACTCGCAATGGATGAAAATCAAGTTGTTTATGTGGTTAGTTCACCAAAAGAAAATTCTCACATGGGATAATCTTCTGAAAACTGGCTTTGTTGGCCCATCCAAATGCCATCTATGTGGTCTACAGGAGGAGACGATGGAACATTTACTAAGCCTCTGCCCCTTCACCTCTACCCTATGGGATTGGGCAGCCTCAGTCTTAAGGAAAACTGACAGGGACAGACTCAACATTACCAACACTTTGAAGAATTGGAGGAAAGAATTCTCAGGTAATGAAATCATTTACAAGGCTTGGACTCTGGTTCCAGTCTTTATCATCTAGGATGTCTAAAAAGAATGCAATGGAAGGATTTTCAAGAACAAAATAGGCACGATTCAGAACATCATTGTCCAAATTTTACGACAGCTCAAAGATACAGTAGGAGAACTTATGTAGAAAATTCCTGAGGACCCTCCTTCACCCCAGGATGCTCACATACTACTACAGTTGGGTCTCCATTCTCCGGTTCCCCAAGGCATTATCAAGGGTGTGAGAAAAACAACTGCTAGTAAAGATATCTAGCAGCCTCCTCCTCAAGGTTTTTGGAAAATCAATATAGACGGGGCCTCTAAGGGTAACCCAGGGATGGATGGATTTGGCGGTGTCATAAGAGATGAGTAGGGGCGCATAAAGGATATCTTTCACATTCATTTTGGGACTGCCACTAATAACATGACGGAGCTCATGGCCTTAGAGCAGTGCTTGGAGATCCTAATGGAGTCAAATTTACATAACACCATCATTGAAGCTGTCTCTGAATTGGTTATTAATAAGGCCAAGAAAATGTGTAATGGAACGACCCCTGGAAAAGTTTGAAACACTGGAGGCTCTCACAGGTCTTTCAATGTATTCATTCCCACTTGCGAACCCTGAGAACCGTCAACTTCGTTCATGTGAGAAGAAAAGCCAATATGTTAGCTGATCATCTAGCAAATGAAGGGGTTCTATGTAAGGAAAGCTATATTCAGTACGACTGGCAAACTGCGTGATGATTGTCAATGACAAGAAACCAAAGACATGGCATATCTCTAGACCATGCATAATGATCAGGAGGAAGACTAGCAGGAGTTGAAGGAATGACATAAACCCATAGTGAAAAGATGGACTAAGTAATGAAAGATCAATGCACAGGGGGTGTTAAATCATGTAAGATCAACATAAATATATGGTGGAAAAGATTAACGGGACTAGGAGAGGGCGGAAGGCCTTGAGCCTAGTTGAATTGTTGCATTAAATCCTGACCGTCGATCTTAATTCCAAATGATGACGTCACATGTAACTATGGGGGTTCAGCTATCTGTAACCCACATGCTAGTTGAATGGCCACAGATAGTAGGTTTTTAGTGCATCTACCATCAATTGGATATCGGGTGCTAAAGTGGTTGGAGGTTAAGTCTAAGAGCAGACCTGAAGTTTTATGGACCAAGGTTCATAATCTATTTTAGCTATGGGAAGCAGTTTAGTGGAAATCAAGTTCCTGATGTGATGTTGTGACAATTGTCGGATCAAGAACCTGATCGACGGCAAAGATTTAATCGCAAATCATATTCGGTCAAAGAGTCGATTCAGCGTTAAGCCCAATTTTGTGATATTGTGATACTGCGATATTGTGATATTGTGATGTGCCAAGGTTGTGATATTTTGATACTGTGATATTGCGAGGTGCGATGTGCCAAGGTTGTGATGCTGCGATGGATTATGGACTGTTAGATCAAAGGGTTGATCGAACGGTGGTAGTCAACTCTCGCTTTTCGAAGGTATTAAGTGTTGGCAGCTTATGGACCTGAAGTTTTATAGACCATGGTTCATTTTCTTTATCAGCTCTGGGGAGTGGTTACGGGGCGCACAAGGTCCTAATGCAATGTTTTGAAAAATGTTGGATCAAGAACTAGATCGACGGTGGATATTTAATCACAAATCACATTCTGTAAATGAGTCTGGTCAGAGATAAACCTAGTTTTGGGATATGTGATGTGCCGAGGTTAGGGATGTTGCGATGGACTTTGGACTGTTAGATCAAAGGGTGGATCGAATGACAAAGGTTAACTCTTGCATTTCGTAGGAATAAAGTGTTGGCAGCTTGCGGAAACTGCAATGCGCGATATGCCGAGAAGGGGTTGAAGCATCTAAATTGGTTTTTGTGTGTAATGTTTTGAGTTTCGTTGACCCTGTTGTTTGTTCTCATCAACGGGTCTTACTTTTTTTGGTATTTACACTTGTAAAGGCATGTACGATATGTAATCTTTCTTTTTGGTTAATTGATGGCTCCACTCTTACTTGACTAAAAAAAAAAATTCCCTGAAGTGGTCGAGTTGGCTCAAGTCGTGGATTGTTTCCCTCTTTGAGGATTTTAACCACCTTAAGAATATTGGTGTACTAATCTGTGATATTTTTGTTGGCAGTATCCTTTGGTGTTCTATCTAAGGAACTTGCCCTATAAATTCATACGTAGTATCAGAGCTATTTGAGGACTGCATCCGTTGGTGATCCAAATTTGAAGTCGGTAGAACTGCATCCTACTGTCATTTCCTAGGTCTACTATTTCTGACCAATTTTGGGTTGAGAGGATTGATCTATTGTTTTAGGAGCATTTGTTCGAGTGAGGAACCCTTTTCATTTCACACGAAAGGTTTACGGTATCCCTAGCTACATCATTTTTAAGATCTAGAGGTATACAATCTTTATTTGCAGTTATAGTTATTTATCTCTCTGTTTATTTCAATTTATAGTCCTCTATAACAAAAATATTACTAGATCTATAACTTTCATTTTTGTGTATGCTCCTTTCCCTATGGCTTTGTGAGATCTGGGTGAATTAGAAACAAAAATAAAAAAAAATTCTCTTGCGTATGCTCTTTGCCATCGCGCCTTAGTGTGATCTCGGAAAATAAAAAACATTGAGGAAAATATCTAGTTTCCGACCAAATTTAATTTTAAGCCATAAGACTTGGATACTTTTGCTTGTTCGTTTTGTTTATGTGGTTGTTTTTTTTTAGGCAAAAAGGGGTTTTTCAATAAAGCACGCACCCCAAAGCTTTAGTGAGCAAAAAAAAAAAGACCTTTTTTCTTTCCAACAATTGCTAACCTTTTAAACTAGCTTACTTGGTTTAAAGTTACTTTATGAGAAACCTTCTTTTTGTTGAGTTACTTTTTCAAAAATCACATGTAACTTATGTTTTATTTAAGTTACAATTTAGTGGATAGTTCATAAAGTACCATTGTGAAAGTGACTTTCACTTATTTATAAAAGTGGGTGAGATAAAGTAATTTTTTTATAGAATTGAGCTAATTAGATTAAGTTTGGAAAGGGGGAGGATTTTTTTTAAATATAACATTATCATCAACTTCCAAACATTTATGTGGCTCATTGGCATCTTCAACAACTTTTCTTCAAAAATCCATCACTTCTTCATCCAAAAGCCGGTTTTTTTAATCGGACTTATTTTTCGAGATCTATCCATTTGAACACTTAGTTTCAACATATACAGCTTCAGTTTCTTTTAAAATGAAAAGTCCATGCCTAGTTATTCTTGACAACACCAACTACTTCCAATGGCTATCCTACATGGTGGATTTACTTAGAAGTAAAGGTATTTATAGAATAACCTCTAGCCAAGAGTCTAAACCTCAAGATGAAGATAAACAAGCCAAATGGGAAAATAAGAAAGATCAAGCACATGGGTTGATAAGGATGTTTATTTCTCCATACCTTAGATTCCATATTGAATAAATTGATACCCCCGATGAGGCAATAAAAAATCTCAGTAGTGTTTTTGGAATTAAAAATGAAATTAGAGCCCATCAGCTCGAAAATGAGTTGCTTACGGTGGACCCCAATAATTTTTGTTCCATTGAAGATTTTTTGTCCAAGTTAATGACCCTTAGACTTCTCTTGGAAGGTGTTAAGGTTAAGAAAGAATATTGTAGCCTTATATATTCCATTCTTAATAAGTTAGGATTAGCCGAATCTATGTTTATTTCCACCTTCCATTCTACTAGGGAAGCCTTTATTTCTCAAGAACAAGCCTACAAGTCCCCCTCTTTTGATGCATTTTGTGATTCTTTAATAAGAGAGAAAGAAAAACTCTTACATATTGGTCTTCTTAATACTGGAAGTTCTTCTAAGAAAGCCTTAGCAACCCAACAACAACCAAGTTCAAAGAATCCTAAGAAGAAGCATCCTAAAAAGAATGGTCCTAAACCAAACAAGGGTCCTAAGAAATTTCCATCTCACAATGAAAAATCAACTCAAAAAAATGATAAGGCAACTAAAAACAAAGGGAATAAGGGAGATAGATATTTAAACTTTTGTAATCTTGATGGCCACTCAGAATCCAAATGCTTTAAGAATACAGAATCCTTAGAAGCATCAATGAATAAGCATAACATCCATTTGGAACACTTTTCAACTTCAACTCTATCTTCAGGAATATCACTTTCTACATGTGGTTTTCAAGCATCTCGATTTGGTTATGTACTAAATATATCTTCTTCTTCTCATTCTAATGAGTGTCTCATTGATTCTAGAGTTGCTTATCACATGATTAAAACTAAGGCCATGTTTTCTTCTTTAAATGATTGTAACACCAAAAATATATATGTTGGTGATGATAGATCTCTTAGTGTTGTAGGGATTGGAACTATTCATCTAGACAATGGTCAATTTAATGATGTATTATGTGTTCCTACCTTATCTTGCAACCTTCTATCTATATATCATATAACTCATTCAGGTGAAGGTAAATCCATTTAATTTTCACTTCATGATGTTGTAATTAAGGACTTAAGAGATCCTGGATAGATTTTAGCTACTGACATTGTTGATGATTCTACAAGGTTGTATAAGTTTAACAACTTTAGGTCATCAAATATTCCCTCAATATTTGTTGCGCATAATGAGGAAGTGAGCAAACTTTGGCATGAGCGATTTTGTCACTTAAACTATCACTTCCTTCAAAATTTATCTAAATAAAATATGGTGATAGGTCTTCCTATGGTATCTTGCAGAGATGGTGTTTGTTTCAGATGTTTACTTGGAGAAAATCATCGAGATAGTTTTGAATAACGTGCCTCTCGGCATACCTTAACCCCTTTACAACTTCTGCATAGTGATTTATGTGGTCCACTTCTAATTGTTTCATTCTCTAGCTACAATTATTTCTTAACTTTCATTGATGATTTCTTCAAATGCACTTAGTTATACTTCTTAAAACTAAAGAGTGAAATCCTTAACATGATCTTCTTAAAATTGAAGAGTGAAATCTTTAACATGTTCTTGGCCTCTAAGGCCTTTGTTGAGAAACAATTTGGACATCAAATTCTTAAGTGAAGATCTGATAATGGCAGAGAATATGTTAACAACAAATTCATCAACTTTTGCACTAAACTTGGAATTCAATTGCAACATATTGTTCCATATACTCCACAACAAAATGGTGTAGATGAAAGGAAGAATCGCACCTTAAAGGAAATGGATAATTGTATGCTTCAATTTAATCAGAAGTAATTAACTATGAAAATTACATAGTAAATACACTCCTACTATGATTTTGAAGAATATCACTCCAGAAGAAGCATAGAGATCAATTAAACTAGATGTAATTCACTTTCGTGTTTTTGGAAGTGAAGCATGGGCCCATATTCTGGATGAGAAACATAAAGCTTTAGAACCTAAGAGTGAAAAATGTTTTTTTGTTGGATATTCTGAAGATGTCAAAGGATATAGACTTCTTCAACCTAAATCCAAAAAAATTATCATGAGAGGAGATGTAAAGTTTGTTGAAAATATATCGGCCTACGAGCCTAGTTCGATGGGTGTGCCACCCCTCTCTATCCCTTCTACTTCTGAAAATATTCCTTCTTCAAATGATGAAAAAAATGATGAAAATCCTCCCCCACTTTCTCGGGATCCTCCTTCAGCTCCTCAGCTTCCAAAATGGGTTCGCACTACTTGGGATGCAACAGTTGCTCTTGCAGGTGGTCCTACAGATCAACATCGTACACATTCTTAGTTCGATAGAGCCTCTTCTTTACTGGCTCAAGCTTCAGTGAATTATGATCCTCACACCTTTGAAGAAGCTTCAGGCCATCTAGATTGGGATGTAGCCATGAATGAAAAATGTCATTCATTATTGGAAAATGATACATGGGACCTTGTTCCTCTTCCAAAGGGACAAAAACTTGTTAGATGCAAATGTGTTTACAGACCCAAGTTTGGACCAGATGGAAAAGTTGATAAACATAAAGTTTTTCTTGTTTCTAAGGTTTTTTCACAACTTGAAGGCATTTACTATACTGACACCTTCTCCCTTGTTTCCAAAATGAACTCTATCTACCTTGTTCTTTCCATTGCTTCCTCTTTCAAATTGGAATTCCATCAAATAGATGTTAAATCTGCCTTCTTGGATGGGGACTTGATGAAGAAATATATATGGAACAAACTCCTGGATTTATATAAACAGACTCCAGCCTTGTATGTCAGCTTAAGAAATCCCTCTATGGTATCAGGTAAGCCCCTCGGGATTGGTATGCCAAAATGGATAGCTTTCTTTTAGACATTGGCTTTTCTAGGTGTCATTATAACAATATTGTCTACACGAAAAAAGTGGGTAAGTCTCTTATCATTTTTTTCTTTATGTTTATGATCTTATCCTTAGTGGTATTGATCCCAACCTTATAAACCATGTGAATTCCAGCATTAAAAAGCAAGTTGAAATGGCAGACTTAGGACACTTGCACTATTTTCTTGGTCTTCAAGTCTTGCAATTAGAAGAAGGTATTTCCCTTTTTGAGTCCAAGTATTCCTGTGATCTTTTATGACACTTTCACAGGGAAGACTATAAGCCAACCCCTTCTCCCTTTCAGTCTGGAGCCAAAATTTTAGTCACTTTTACTTTCCCTAAAGTTGATGCTACCTCATACAGTCAGTGTGTTGGAAAACTTTTGTATCTAACAGATACCCATCCTGACCTTTCCTTTGTTGATGGTCTTGTTGCTCGGTTTATGAAAAACCCACATGAAAGGCATTGGAAAGTAGCTAAAAGAATATTTTGTTATGTTCTAGGTATAGTTCAGTTTGGAATTCATTACAGTGCATAAGAATCTCCTCTATTGGTTGGTTTCACTGATTCTGGTTGGGATTGTGACCCTGATGATTGGAATTCTACTGCAAGTTATGTCTTCCCTCTTGGTTTTGGACCTATTACATGGGCTTGTAAGAAAAAAAGTGCCATTTCTCTTTTCAGCAAAAGCAGAGTATCGTGGCGTCGTTGAAGTTAGTAAGGAAGCCCTGTGGCTTCATCAGATCCTGTTAGAGTTTGGTTTTTAGCAGCAACATCTGACTACACTTTGGAGTGATAATCAAAGTTCCATTCAAATATGCAAATATCCAGTCCAACATCAGTGCAAAAAACACTTTGAACTACACATGCACTTCATAAAAAATCTCATTCATGACCATGTTTTTTAAGTGCAATATTGTTCAACCGATGATCAAGTTGCAGACATCTTTACAAAGGCTCTCACAGAGGTGAAGTTTACCAAACTTCAATTTATGGTTGGAGTTCAGGAAGTTGTCACTAAGGGGGGATAGGCTCTAATGCCTCCTTCCTTATCCTATCGTGTCATCTTTGTACATCCTTCAATCCTATCCCAAGTTGTTCTTAAGGGGGGATATTAGGATATTACAACACATAAGAAATAATTAAGTATAACTTGGTCTAGTATATAGTAGGTAAAGTGTGGTTCTTCACTATATACTTTTTGTAACTTACAATCCGATGGTCATGATATGTTCTAGACATGAAGTGATCCAACGGTTCATTCTCTCCTCGATATTACCAACACTTGATCCATGGCTTAACACCCGATTGGTCCATGATCTCTGTTTAAAGAGCATGGAGGGCCATTTGTAAAGTTATCGTTCATGAGAAAATCTTATGTAAATTTTCTTTCTTTTACATTAATAAATTGCTTGACGTGGCCACGTTGGCTTAGGTCATGGACTCTGTCCCTCTTTGAGGGTTTTAACCATGTCAAGAATATTGGTGTACTGATCTATGATATGTTTGTGAGCGGTGTCCTTTGGTGTTCTATCTAAGAAACTTACCTTGTAAATTGGTGTTCATTTTAGTGTTTCACAATGCACCTTATGAAAATTTGTTGTTATTTTATAAATAACAATTTTTTCTTATTTTAGTTAATTGATTTTTATTTTTATAATATCTTTACTTTTCTAATCTTTTCAAAATTTGCTAAAATTTTTGGAATTAGTATTTACAAAGTAATTTTCTTCTTTATTTCTCAATTTGGCACAAATTTTCCTAAAAATTTTAGCAATATTATTTGCAAAGTAACTTTTTCTTTTATTTCTGAGTGATTTAATAAAAAACCCAACATTTTTATACCAATTCATAAATCGTTTTAACTAATATTTAAAGTATTTTTAAAAACCTGTGGTATTTTATATTATTTATTTTAATGTTACACATTTAATACTTAATCATGATTACATTCTGCATTAAAAAATATTCAAACAAATAAAATAAAACATATTACTTTTAAAACCTATATTTAAATATTTGTAGTGTTCTTTAAAAGAGTTACAACCTTAAACATCACGACCATAGAAAATAAATCTTCTTATGCTTGGCTAAAATGTCGATACACTCCATTTTTTAAATATTTATGACATAAATTTAAATTAGTTATCACTATTCAACATCAATATCCTAGTGTGATTGTCCTAGAAGTTTTGCTTTATCTATGCATAATCTTTCATTCACATGCATGGATGGGGTCATTGATGAGAATATTGAGTTCTATGAACCATTTATTAATTGCAATATTTTATTTCATTTTCTTTTACTTTAATATGGTATACAGTTCAAATTAATAATAAAAATAGCATATTTAACAATAACATATATTTTGATTTAACTATATTTAAACTAAGTTAATTTAACTATTTTAATTTAACATTAAACATCTCTCTTTTCCCATGAGCGTTCTTGAAAGGCACTTGTACCTTTTATAATATATATATAAATTTCCCATACAAATTTATACAATAATATATTAAAATGAACTAATATAGTATTAAATTTTATAAGAAAACCATCCACAAATAGAGTTCTTATTATCATTGCTTAGCTAGAGATAACGCACTCATGAATTGTGTTGCTATTTTAAATGTAAATTTTATTAATATAAACTTATATGTCTTTATTGTTTTTTACTCTAATTTAACTATATTTAAACTAAGCGAGAGTAGCTACCTTGTAGATCTTGTTTAAATATGGGAGCTCGTACATACCTTTCAAATTTCAATAATTAAACTAAGCAATATAGAACACGAGCTATGTAGCCTTATTTTAATGATATTATCATTTTTCCTTATGTTATTTATATTATTATAAATTCTATTTTGCATTATTATGATATCCTCGTATTAATTATTAATATAATTAATTTATATTTAATATATATTTTAATGATTATTTATAAGAAGGCTCGTATTAGTATTTTTATGATATATTTTATTATATTAATTATATAAGTTGGTTATTTTATTTTAACTATATTATAGTTATATTTTTATAATTTTGTTATTAGTGTTAATTAGTATTATAATAAGTTTGTATTTATTATATATATTCCTTTTGTCTATGAAGGTTTTTTTTTACCCCATGACAGGTGTCACTTCCACTGGCACATCACAATTACAATCATGATGCCTGGTCCAGATAGTCACATAGCCTCTCTCGTACTCTCGCTCATGCTCAAAAGCTCTATGATATATTCTCATTTGTAGAGTAATATTGGATGGTTTAGGTAGAAGTATGCCTCCCTATGACAAGTTTGTTGGATATCAATTACAAGTAATCATATTGGGATGTGGCTCTTAGTGTCCATGGCCAAGGGAAATATTTTTAGGTGTTGGTGTTCTACTTTGGACCCTCCAAGGTTCTTCGATAAGAGCTTTGTCATCCTGCAATTGCCACTAGCCATGCTCATGTTTGATCATTATGCCACTAGTTATCACAATTATGATGCATTCACTGGTTGGCCCAACATTTGGTTTATTCTCATTCATAGGATGTTGGTAGATTGGATTTTCTCCATTCTTAACATTGGGTCCTCACCTCTCGACTGCAATAGTATGGTTTCATTGGGGCTACAGGTGGCCAATTTGACTCCTTGTTATGGCTACGCATTCCTGTAATTTTTTTTGTCTCTTCTCCATTTGTCAGCTTGTTTAATTCGTCAGTATGAATGCTTCACTTTATGTTTGCATTCTTGGTGGAGAGGTTTAGTGAAACTGGGTCCAACGAGAACTCATTAGATGCAGGAGCACTCATTTGATTTACATGTTTTCATGTATTTTTCATTTTTCATGTAGCAGGGTCCATCAAAAGTATGCAACATGGGTAATCCTTGGAAGAGGAGTTAATTTGTGCATCCAATGAGTGCTCTCACTAAAAAATTGAGTAAAATCATTGGGAGAGAAGTTGAAAATATGAACTTAAAAAGTAGTTTTTTTTTTTTCTCTCTCTCTCTCTAAAATTTGATTATGTAATATATAATCTTATTTTATTATTTCCACTATTATTTTATAATATTCCTTTAAAGGCCCATTTAGACCTCAAAATTTCTCTAATGACTAGTTGGCTCGAAACGCCAACTAAAAAATAGAATGTGATGGATCTGGAAGTCCTATATCTAAGTTGTTATAACCTTGATGCATTTGTTTAAAGAAACCCAAAACTTAAAGTTTACACTTCAAAAGGTTCAAATTTCAAAATTAAAAACATTGCAAACTGCACTAGGCCCTTGTGATTTCTAAGGCACATCATAAACTATAAATATTTGTGAATTCTTCATTTCCAATATATTACTCAATTTTTAGGTGTAAAATGATAACTAAAAATAAATCCATCGCAATGATGTTGATTCCTCAAAAACCATGAAAACAAAGCTTTAAACAGACGACCATTTTAGCACCAACGTAAAGTTTTAATTAAAGTAGAAAGGAGTACCAAATTGAACTCACTAGGAAATGCCTACTTGGAGTAACACTAATGGTGACCGGTTGTTGCAATCTTTTATTATTTCAACGAGTTAAACAAATATGAAATAACTACATTCTTTGAGGATGATTTTCTAAATTTGAGTTCATAATTTTTTCCCAACCAATTCCCTTTCCTTTCATTTAAATAAATTTTAACCCACATGAACCTACAAGTCAATGTAAGTAAAATAAATTAAAAAAAATTGACTTAGGTGTTCGAGCCTTGGTGAACCTGGGCAATGGAACACGAGAACATGGTTGAATATGAATGAAAATCAAAATATGGGCACAACCATATGTTTGTATATGAAAATGAAATTGAAACCTAGGTAGATATGAAACTAAATAGAAACAAGGTGAATTCATGTGTGAACTTTGGACACTTTGTTCCTAAACCATTGAGTCCCACAGAGGAAATTGAATTAAAATTAATGGAGCAAAGATTGTCTCAACTCCACAAAGCCAAAAATGTGCCTCATTTCCTTTTTTGGTAGATGTAGAATACACAACTATTCAACTAGGAATTCAAACACAAGTTTGAATCCCCTAGTGCATTAGTCACTCACGTGGTATTGAATTCACAAAAAATGTGTCAAAAAAGATGTTTCGCGAGGCATGGATTCTATGGGCACACTAGGAGGAGAAGGAGATGGATTCAATATGTAGAAATTCTCCAAACCTTGATCGTTCTCAAAGATGCTCCATCATATTGATGGATTTCATCATCAAAATGGGCGAAGGCGTTAGCGTGTTGAAAACCAAATTGCAAAGATGCTCTGGACAGACGAAAAAACTCCTCCAAACAAAATTCCTCTTAAAAACACCTTCAGTGTAATTAATTAAGAAAAGACCAGATCCCCAAGAGTTAGTTCAATTGGTTAAGTACCTGTCACATAAGCACCTTGCTATGAGATATCACAGGGTCAATTCTCCTTGAATCCCTCAGGGTTAGGCTTCGAAATGAGTGAGAGGGACTAATCCATTTGGGTGGATCTAACCAGGATCATTTCCATAGAAGTAGTGATCACCAATCTCTAGAGTTTGTGAACAAAATAAAGAAAAAAAATGAGAAAAAGCTAAAAAAATTATAATTGTAACACATAGTTTTATTATAAATAAAAAAATATATCATGCACATTCACAAAATTTTGACATAAACAAAAAAATTATACCATGTTTTCCACAACTATGTATTTATATCATCCATAAAACAATATTTATTTTTATTTTCATATATATAACCTTTCGCAAAGTTATATTTTTGTATGTTTCATTAACTAAAACCACTTCCATCCTATTAAAGCCTTTACAAAATCATATCCCATTGCTTATAGTGCTTGTAAAAAATAATGTATATATCTATCCTAATGTATGCACTAAATCCAGCTCGTTGAAAACTGTATTAACTTCAAGAGCCATGCCTAGAGAAGGATGTAGAGTGTGCAATGACATAACATACTGAGAAAAACCAATAAAACATTACAATAAAGGTTGTCAAGGTTGTACTTGTATTAGGTGTAGGTACTAGAATGGATCATTAACAGAATGGATCATTCTAATACATATCCATTCTAGAGAGATGCTTCCTTAAGATAGATGGTTTCAAATATTATTATGATCACGGAAGGTCTTAAACCTAAACCTTTTCATCTTTAAAGCATTCATATTAAATGCTTCTTTTATGTTTTATTTATTTTAATTAAAAGGCAAAGTGTATGTTCTAATTCAACATTATGATTTTAAAATATAATATCTATTTTATTTATTTGTTTTTTATATAAAAATGCACTTTATTTTTAAAATTCATCAGTAGAGGAATTATTCTAATGTTGGATGCTCTTTTTTTGTTTTATATGTTGTGTGAGGCCTGAGATGACTGTACGCTTAACTTTTAGCTTTAGAAACCATGACCTAGGGGCATCTAAGTCGTCAAACCCAGGATTGCACTCGGCCTAGGCCACACTAGCCTTTAAGATGGTGGGATTTTTTCCCACAAATTTTTGAACCAGTGACCTTCGCATCACAGAGTGCCTTAATAGTATACCCCATCAGCATGTATTCAATGCTCTGTGGACTAATGTTGGATGTTCATTTTATTAAATATGAAATTATTATATTAAATGATTCTTGGTTTCATTTTCCAAGAAATTTATTGTCATTTTATATTCAACTAGCTATTTATTCACATCCCTACTATTTACAACTATGTAAATAGAGTTCAATGTGTCTCCATTAAGCCAAATGGGTGTTAGTGATCCCAATCATCATTATGAAATTATCAAACTTTTCTCTTAGTGAACATGTTCGGAATTTGGTTGTCTGTGGAACAATGTTCCAAATGAATAGTTTTGGCCTATACATGTTATTGAATCAAACAATACTTTGTGTTGATGTGTTTAGTTCTATGATTTAATTTAGTATTCTTGGCCAAATTGATTACGTAAGTATTTTCAACTAGAAGAGGAGTATAATTCACTTATTTCTCTTACAAATATTTAAGTGTTTTCCTAAGCCACACAATCTCCTTTGTTACTTCAACAATTGCCACATATTTTTCCTTTGTTGTGGAATTCATTAGAATCGGTTGTTTATATGATCTCCATTGGGTTAAGGGGGCTTGACCCAGGTTTAGAGTTGTTTGCACCAACCATAAAAACCCTAAATGTTGTCCCTTTCGGCAACAACATGCATAGCATAGGCTGCAGTCTCACCTGAAGTAGTATTGGGGGATGCTAGAACCAGGTTTCCACATCCAGAGACAGCGTGATAAGTGGTTTCAAGCTCTAGTAGCTCAAATCTACCTTCACACAGTTTGATATCCTTCTATGGTCTGATATTTTATCTCTAAGAAAATGGCTTCTAGACCTTCGCAAAGGTCGGTGACCAGTCTTTGCGGAACCTAAATAGGCAAATTATCTACTTTCACACATTAATTAATAACCTTAGATCTTCTTTCACACAAATATATCTAATTCATCAGAAATTAACTGAAATAACCCTTATCTTCACGGAACTAGTTAACTACTTAATTCATGCATAGATAAGATAGATGTAGTAGTTTTGCGCAACATTTATTCATTATTCCATAGAAAACATATTATAAAGTGACAGATCATAACATAAACATAATCAACAATAATGCTCAGATTACAAGATAATTCTTCAAAATAAGTCTTTATTCATCTTCAACACTCATATTATAGACTCTTTCACCCTACACACTTAGTTGCAGGGGTCCCCAGACTTACCAAGGCCTCTTGCGCACTCAGCTGTGGGAGCCTTCCCCTTTAGCCTAAGTACAGGAAGTAGAGCCTTATTGCTTTAGGACTTGCCCAAAGCAATCTCTATCTTGACTCCCCATTATCAACTACTCGTTACTTCTTCTAGACTTGCTATGACTCAAATATATAGCATTTTCAATACAATACCATGGTCCGCGAACCATGGGTGAGTATCAAAACCAGCCTATTTACTTATCCAAACAAGGGGCTAAACCCCTTGGACTCCTATTTAGCTGTGCGGTCCGCATCCACATTTCACAGAGACTTTACATATTTTTACAAAAAATTTACAAATTTTGGGTTAACTAACCCCAAAACTGACCCTGGGGACCCACTCTACTGGCCAACTCCTCACGATCTCCTACACGTCCATCTCAGATACCAAATAGGGAAACTTGTGCCATATGTGCTTTGGGTCCTTTCATGCCCTGATTAAAAGATTGTGGAAATTGGCCTTGAACTCCGTGAAGGCTGTCAATTTCTCGAACAAGGTTGGGGACAACCTTGGCCTCTGACTGATAACCATTCGAAGGTCCATCTCCATCAAGATCTAGAAAATTTTTGAATCATTGATCCTTTCGGGATCTTTTGTTGCCCATAGTGAAGCCAACCTCGTTGCCTTAGGTAAATCTTTCGGCTGCAGGGGAAACTGATTGTCCTCCAGCAATCTCCAAGCTACTAAAACAATAGACAGTAAAAGCCATTCATAGTGGAATGGCTTCCTCTCTTCCTAAGCTTTGTGATAGTTCGTGAGGAACTCCTTGCACAAATACTTTGCCTAGTTGTATTGAACTCCCTTCGCACTACTGCTACAAACCCAAAGGTCACCTAGGCAAAAGCAATCAACCACAAAGGTGACCTCGACGCGGTAGGAATGGGGGTTGTAGCTTCCATACTTGAAATTTATGGGCCTGACGCATCAGCAATAGTAGCTTCAGAACTTTCGACTTCGACAGGGTTTGTAGCAGTCATTTTTTCTATGAACATCTCTCGGCCTTCTGCAGAAAAATTTACGAATTAGGGGTGCATCATGAACTCCTCCCAGAATTGATGACTCATAAGCTTCCAATAGCAAAGCACCAAACAACTCTTAGAATGCCAAGTGTTCTTTGGTAGAAAAAATGCTCAATTTATAGAAGGTTTTGAATTCAAATCCGACCGTTCCCCCCAAATTATGATAATAAATGCATCTCTAGCAGCAGATCTCTAATGATATTCACCATAAGTGGCACCTACCCACTCCTCTTAATTGTTTTTGGCCATAAAATCATGAATAATAACTCTAATGACTAATTTTGGACCTATCTTTGCAGCACCATCCTCCATGGTGCAACTCATCCAGCGCAACTTCACCTATCGCACCCCAGTCATCTGTCGTGTAGCCTTCCTGCCACGTTTTTCACTTTGTCGGGCATCATATCTTATAGTCCCGCAATCCCTTGCAACTGCCTATATTACTAAGAATGTCCTTCTTCCATATAGTCATGTGCAGGGGTAGGATCCCCTGCGTACAGCTTCAGCCTACTTCCATTCACTTTTCCAAGGAATGGTTCTCCGTTTAGCTTCGCGAGCTGAACTACGCCACCATCTGTAACCTCCTTAGTAACATATGGTCCCAACCAGTGCATTTGAAACTTTATTGGAAATTTTGTGAACTTTCTGTCATATAACAATACTAAATCATCTACCTTGAACATGTGCAGTTTAATATGTTGATCATTCCATGCCTTCTCGCGTTCCTTTTGCACTTGTTGGTGAAATCTTGCAAGAAAGTGGTATTCTTCTAACTCCATGATCTACGCAAGTCATTCCTTCAAGGTATTGTGATCCACAATCTCTGTCAGTGCTGCAATACATAAACTTGGCACAATATACTCCATAGGCATTACTAGTCTGATCCCATAGACCAACCTAAATGACGTTTGTCTTGTCAACTTCTTGCAGGTCATCCTATAAGCCCATAACACAGCATGTATGCGCATGTCCCAGTCATTCCTCTATGCATTGCAAACCTTCACCAATGCATGCTCCAAAATTTTGTTAAAAGCTTCCACCATTCCATTTGTCTGTGTGTGATAGGGTGTGCTCTTTTGATGATATGCTTGAAACTCTTCAAACATCGCACTGATTGTGTCATTGAAAAAATGTGTACCCCTATCACTCATCAAAATCTTAGGGCATGCAAACATTGTTAAGACATATTCAAACAAAAACTTCGTAGCAGTGGTCATTGTACAATCCCTCACTAGTTGTGCTTCCACCCATCTGGTTAAGTACTCTGTTGTAGTAATGATGTATCATACACCCGTCTTCTTACTTGGTGGTTGTATTGGACCTAGAAAGTCAATAGCCCATTTATCAAATACTTGTAATGAAACTCAAGGATTTAAAGGAAATTCATACCTCTGTGAATGCTTCTCTGTCCTTTGGAAAGCATCGCACACCTTGCAATATACCTTACAATCCTTGTGTAATGTTAGCCACCATAGCCCAACGCGCAAAATCTTCTGTGCAGTCGCTTTCCCTGTATATTGACCTCCTGCCACTCCTACATGGGATTCAACTAGAATAGTAGCATGTTCAAACTATAGAACATACCTTCATAGTATCTCATCCGATCCCATCTTATAAAAATGACCCGCAATCACTGAAAAATCATAGCGCAAACTACTAACTCCTTCTGTTAAGTGGAATATCCTTCCATATCTATTCCCGTTGTTAAAAAGTGAATAATATCAGCAAAATGATCGTTTGTGATTCACGTCGCAAATAGATGTGTGTCCGACAGTACTTCCTCCAAAATAGTTGGTTCTTCACCTATTTCGATCCTTGATAGATGGTTTGGGCCTGCATTTAGCCATCCAAGTTTCAAAATAACTTCAGAGTCATACTCCTTGAACAATAATAACCATCAACAGATCTCCCCCCCCCCAACAATGGCTTATTGACCAAGTACTTCAGTGTGGAGTTATTTGTATACATTTTAAAGTGTCCACCCAACAAATAATGTCTGAACTTTTACAGTGCGTAGACATTGCCAACCCTTCACGCTCTGTAGTGGAGTAATTCTTCTCATCTTTGGGTAATTTTATACTCGTGAAAGCTATCAGATGGTCAATATCTCCCTCACCTACCTATGTTAATACTTCTCCTAGTACGATGCAAGAGGCATCTACATGCACATGGAATTCCTTCTTCTAGTCCAAAAACACCAAAATAGGTGTTGTCACCATCTTTTCCTTCAAGGCATCCAATTTGCGCTGATAGTCTTCATCCCAACAAAACATTGCATCTTTCTTTAACAATTTCTCCATTAGCGTGATTATCCGAGCATATGCTTTGATAAACTTCCTGTAATACGTGGTGTATCCCAATGTCACGCATAGTTGTTTCACATTCCTAGGAGCTTCCAAATTCACAATTACGGTGATCTTTGTAGGGTCTACCATCAATCCCTACTTACATACAACATGGCCAAGAAAAATCCCAAAGGGCACACAGAATATGCATTCCTTCAAGTTTAGCGTGATTGGATACCTTTTACAAGTATCCAACATTAGGTGCAGACTCACAACATGGCACTTCACCAACCCAAACACAGTCCAATCATCAAAATATACCTCTATGAATTTATGAATAAACTCGTTAAACGTCGTGATCACCACTCGAGAAAAGATTGTAGGTGTGTTATTCAATCCAAATCACATAACTATATATTGAAAGAAACCCCACTTAGTTGCGAAGGTTGTTTTACTTTGATCTTCTGATGCAATCTTTATTTGATGATATCCTGAAAATCCATCAATGAAAAAATACGCCTCCTTTTCACCAACATCTTCATCAGTAAACGTTGTTGGAAACGGATCATGCACACATGCATCATTCAACTTCCGTAGATCTATGCATATGTGTATTTTGCCTTTCTATTTCTATTCTTGGACCACCATTGGGCTTACCCAATCTGATTCTTCTACAGGCTCAATAATACCAGCATACAACATCTTATCCAGTTCCTGGAGGACATTATCTTTATATTTTGGATTCAGTCGATAAGGCCACTTCTTAATAGGATTCACATCCAACTTCAATGTGATCTTCATAACACCTAAATCTCCATTGATCCCTTTCAAATCTGAAAGCTTCATTGGGAATAAATCCCGGTACTCACGTAGCAACTTAGCTATCTTATCAACCATATATTCATTCCAATAGTCTTCTATCTTCGTGAACTTAGGGTATACTTCATATCCAATGTTTACTTGTCGAGTTTTCAAAGGGTCTAATATATTTAGGTTCACCACCTTCAATGCTTCGACTTCGTGTTGTCCTTCTATTTCTGGAATAGTAATATTCTGTGGATCATCCTCTTCTTCTTTAGTAGTCACATTATAACATTCCAACGCATGGCGTAGCTATGTACTCCAATTTTCCTGAGTCCATTCCATCGGTTCCTTCGACATTCTAAATATAGCTTCTTTTTATCTCTTGTAGCACCTCATTAATGCTCTCAAACCCATCCTCGAAGCTGAAGGTCAATAGAAAACTCTCCCTTAAGATGTCCCATTCAGAAGTCCCATGGCGAAGCTCTATCTCCAAATACCAATTCATTGGGATGGTATCTAAGGTATGACAAAAAATATGCACCCATTCTGGTTGTGGTTCTGTTCCCTGAGCCTTAGTCCATCATGCCAAATGATCACCGGGATCATCCTTTCCACCATATTTTTTTGTCATTCTAGTATTAGCATAGCCAAACCTTAACTTCACGATTCTTCTATATTCTCTCCATCTTACAAAGCTCTCCTTGTGCATTCCCCACCAACGAGTAGGCGTAGCGCACAACACCAACTCCAGTGCCTAGTATCGATCCTCTTCAGGTACTTCCCTTTCAAATTCAACTAAAAACAGCTCCACATCAGCCAAACCATCATAATGCGGAAGATTTCTTATCTCTGTCAAGACAGACCTTAGCAATTTGGTCATCATAATGCAGTGGAGCATAAATACTTCATGCGACTGATTCTGCCAATGTTCAAGTTCTTCATCTGAATCTGAGGTGCAGGAGCTATCCCTGTCCCACACAATTCGTACATCGACTATAGGATTGATCCAATCCTCATCTTGTTTTCTTACCTTGTATATCTGATCCAGATCATCATCACTTTCTACATAGTCATGAATAGGCTCAGTATAATGCACACCTTATACTGGGTCTAGTGGCACTACAACCCTGAGCAACTTCTTCTCAAACATCATCTTACGTTTCTTTTAGTTGATTACCCCTTTCATATCAATAGCCCAACCAATCCCTAGTAGCACAGGGTATGGGTTGTTTTCATCCACTATTTCAATGACCTCAAAGTCAGCCAGTGCACTCGCACCCTCAATGTCCACCATTACACCATATAAGCACCCCATTGGGATAATCTTCTACTTATTTTCCATGCACAACTAAATAGAGGGCCACTATAGCATAGGTCTCCCCATCCTTTCCCATGTATGCTTAGGTAGGACATCTGCAACAGACCCCAGATCCAAGATTACCTGGTCCATTTCATATTCTCCTATCTGCATGGTTAGCCTCATCTCGTGCCCCATTCACATTTTATGCTTACCAATCTTTCTTATTGTGCATTGTTCAGCACGAGTCTTTCTTTATTAGTGCACTTGTCTATTAACTCTTGCAATCCATCGACTACTTTCTGATCACGCAGTAACTTCATACAAGTCTTCAGAAAAGTAGCTAGTACTGAAGGATATACTTCTTGCGTCACACTAGTCTCTAGCATTTTTCATGACTCTTTGAGGTGGAGGCCTCAGCAAAGTTCTTCTTTGCTTCCATGAAAGTCTCTTTAGCATGATTGAGATAAAAATATACTTCCTTCTTAGCAACCTCACGCACCCATCCATCTTCCTTAGGTTGCTTACCTTGATCTGCACCAGTCATTAGACCACTTATCAAGATAATATTTATGCTTTGATCCACTTCGTGGGTCTCAGCCCTCATCATTTGAATGTTCTGTGTAGGTTGTTGCGGCTACGCCTTCTTCTCTTGCATCTTTGCTAGAAGGACAGGAAATTCCTCTATGACATGGTCAAACTATCGACAATAGTGACATGAGGGATACGTGGGATTTGTACAATCTCACGCAAAGTGCCCTACTTTGCCACAATTATAGCAGATTACCTTCCCATGCCCTTGACCTAGTCCAACACCCCTTCCTCGTCCTCAGCATTGGAATCCTCCATGCGTTATTCCCACACCTTGATCTTGAGGCTAGTTTTCTGCCTACATCCTGTAGGTAGGGGTCCTATCCATCATCATCTTATAACTCTTACAATGGCATTCATCATGTCTTACAAACTTACAGAAATCGCAAAACAACTACTAAGGGGTCTGTACAAAATTATCCAGTAAATTGTAGTTATCAGTAGCATGTTGTCCTATAACATGACAAATAGTGCACCATAGCACAGCTCCTGTGCTTGTCCCAACATTGTTCTCTGGTTTTAGGGGAAAAATCCCTCCCCCTATAATGTAGTTCTTATAGATCGAGCAATGATCCTTATCATGTCCATGGCTCTTACACTTTAGACACCAGACCTCAACGCACACCTCCAGCTGAGCTTCCTGTCCTTGCTTAACGCTCTGCAACTCCAAGTGCAGGGTTTCTAGATGTAAGTGCATCTGTTGCACTCCCAAGTTTGTATCCTATATAGGTGAGGCATCTAGCCTCATCGCGATCTCCAGGGCTTCCACTTGTGTTTCTATCTTCTACTATGACATAGGTATTCTTAAACGTGGCAAGAGAGATGTTATAAACCAGTAACGATTCCGGGAATCTGATATTATCATATTAGCCTTCTTGATCAAGCACTTCAACCTATGCTCAAAGTCCCAGGGTGTCTCATCTATCTTCTATCAGATTTCCTTAACTTCAATTACAATTGTGCCTCTGACTTATTCTTACTGAACTCCTTGTTCAAAGCTAGTCAGGTATCCGCCAACATCGCGTTGGGATTATCAATGCAATAATTGATAACCATGTTAATGTGCGATCTTGTAAGGTTGTATCCAACTATGCTTTATTAATATTATCATATGTAATTTGTTGTGTTGTCCAAACAGCTCTTGCAACAAACCAAAATTGTTCTGGATCTTCACTACCTGTTCCCTTAAAAATCAGCATCTTCATCATGTTCACCATGTTGAATGGTGGAAATGGAGGTGAAGGGGGTTAAGGCATAGGTGTATGAGGTGGAGGTGGGGATGGAGGTGGAGTGGATGGATGAGGTATCCCCATAATACCTTGCATAATTAACTGAACTGCAATTCGCAACGTAGTTAGCACTGCCCCTTCGCCATCGCTTGAAGAGGGCTCAATGAGCGGACTATATTTTGGGTTGGATCCTCCATTTCTTCTAAATAATCTCTTGCTTTACATAGCCCCAAACATCAAGGTAAGTGCATAACCCTCTTTTCACATAACAATGTTTTAATCCAACTCTTCAATTATTTCAAATACTTACCTCATGGTCCTTTAAAGATCCTTTGTTCTGTTTCACTATAGCTAATATTTCTATCGATCATGAAATAAGTCACAAATGTTCCCAACGTGCGATCAATCCAGTAATACACAACCGACACGATATTTATTTATGATGCCTCCATACATCGCACCAGTTCAGTAGCCCACATTACAGGGGCTTCGAGATTCCATGTCCCTTGACTATTGGCCAATTTAGACAACCACTCGTATAGTTCCTCAAGGAAGAAACAAAAGAATGCATCGGTCTTGTCTATGTACAAAAATCTCTGCAACCATTGCTCCTTGGATAATTTAGGGATAATGTTCTCTTGAGCCGTGAATGTGTGAGATATTTGATCAGTCCACTTATCAAGCTCTTTCTTTGTAGGAAACCATTTATAACACATCTCTCAGATAGATCTCGGTACCGGCAACATAACCATTTCTTGGCTTAAGGGGCCTGACCCAGGTTCAGAGTTGTTCGCGCCAACCAACAAAACCCTAATTTCTAGCCATTTTAGAAACCACCTGCATAGACCCGAAGTAGTATTGGGGGATGCTAGAACTAAGTTTCTGCATCCAGAGACAATGTAATAAGTGGTTTCAAGCTCTGCTAGCTTAGATCTACCTTCGTGTGGTCTGATATCCTTCTATGGCTTGATACTGTATCTCTAAGAAAATGGTTTCTAGACCTTCGCGAAGGTTTGTGACCAGTCTTTGTAGGCCCTAAACAAGAAAATTGTCTACTTTCATGCATTAATTAATAACCCTAGATCTTCTTCCATGCATATATATCCAATTCATCATAAATTGCAATAGAAATAACCCTTATCTTCATGGAAATAGTTAACTACTTAAGTCATGCATAGAGAAGATAGATGTAGTAGTTTCACGCAACATTTATTCATTATTCCTTAGAAAACATATTATAAAGTGACGGATCATAACATAAATAGAATAAAAATAATGCTCAGATTGTAAGACAATTCTTCAGTATTTATTCATCTTCAATGTTCATATTATAGGTTCTTTCACCTTGCGCACTCAGCTACGGGGGTCTGCGCACTCAGCTACGAACTTGCCAAGGCCTCCTGCGCACTTAGCTGTAAGAGCCTTCCCCTTTCGCCTAAGCACAGGAAGTAGAGCCTTCCTACCTTAGCACTTTCCCAAAGCAATCTCTATCTTGACTCCCCATTATCAACTACTAGTTACTTCTTCTAGACTCGCAATGACTAAAATTTATAGCATTTCCAATACAATACCATGGTCCTTGGACCATGGGTGAGTCTCAAAATTGGCCTATTAACTTATCCAAACAAGGGGCTTAACCCCTTCGACTCTTATCTAACATCACGCTCCACATCCGCATTTTGTGAAGACTTTATATCTTTTTACAATTTTTTTACAAAATTTGGGTTAACTAACCCCTAAACTGACCCTAGGGACCCTATCCCAACAATCTCCAAGAATAACTATTGATCCAAAACTCATGAGATAACATGAATTTGGAAATTTCATTTTCTTTGTTGTCCCCATCAAATATGAATCAAAATATCCAATCAAGTTGAAGGAGTCCACCTTAGAATAATTTAGTCCAAAATCTTAAACTCCTTTTCAAGTTATTTAGAAATATTTTTTCATCCTTCTAATTCCCTTCACAATAATTTTGCATAAGCACCAAAGGAATCCCAACAACAAATGAAATATCTAGTCTAGTAGTGGTGAGGTAGATAAGACTCTCAACGAGCTACCTATACTTGGTTGCATCCTCAAATTTATTTTGTTCTTTTGATGTGAGCTTCAAATTATGTTACAGTGGAGTAGACATATGGTTGCATTTAGTAACGCCAAACATGTTCAATAAGTCTCCAATGTACTTTTTTTGGGATATATATATGTATTTTGGATGTGGAGTCACTTAAATGCCCAAGTAGTAGTGAATATGTCCCAAAATTTTCATCTCAAAGTCCTTTTTCAACTCTTTCCTTATGAATTCAATATCATTCTAATTATTCCATGTCATCGACAAATCATCTACATAAACTACAACGTATAAAACAATGTTTCCAATTTTCTTGACAAACATAGTTGCATAATCAAGATTAAAGTGTTTGTAATTCAATTCAGAATATGCTTAGTCCACTTTTCATACTAGGCTCATAATGCTTGTTTCATGCCATATAAGGATTTTATGAGTTTACATAATTTCTATTCCTCTTCCTTCAAAATAAAACCTTTTGAGTGAGATATGAAGAAACTCTCTTTTAGGGCTCCATTCATGAAAGTAGTATTTACATCCATTTGATGGGCCTTCCATCCATTGTATGCTACTAAGAAAAACAGAGTCTAGATGGCAATTGATTTCATTGTGGGGGGGGAAATTACCCATAATCAACACCTTCATTTTGTGTGAATCCTTTTGCTATATGCTTAAATTTGTGGCCATAAAGTGAGCCCTCTAATTTGTACTTATTCGCGTAGACCCGCTTACAACCAATTGGTTTTCTTCCAAATGGAGGTTCCACCAAATTCCATTTCCTATTCTTGATGAGAGCATCATATTCCTTTTGTATTTCTTCTTTCCATTCATCATGAGTAGGTTCTTCAAAGGAAGTTGGTTAAAAATTAGTAGATAGTTTAATTCACAATAATATGAAACATCCATGTCATCTTCATCACTTGAATTGGAATTATCTATGTCACCTCCATCTTGTCTAGTGGAATATTTGGTTCCTATTTGTTCAACCTCATTAGGATGAACACTTTCAAGTGTTTTGATGAGCCATTTTATTGGGCCTTTCTAATATGGTTTATGTTGCTCCATTAATTGATATGGTGTTGCATCAATATTCAATCTTTCAATACTCTCAATCACATAATTAAAAGGACTTTCTTGATATTATAAGTTGTCAAAACTTCATGGGAAGGAGATGGTGCTTCGAAAGAAAATTTTCGAGGTTGATCCAAGATATATATCCCCTCTTCAAGTTGTGGAATTTCATTATCAAATTCATGATATGTCTTTATGTGATGGAATCTATCCAAGTTCTCAAGTTGCCACTCAATATTATTGTTGTTCTTGGAATATTGAAGAAAATTATATCTCTATAAAGAACAAACTTCTTGTTTACCTCATCATAAATATGGTATGCTTTGGTGCTATTTAAATACCAAAGAAGATTCACTTATGATTTCTTGCATCAATATTGTTTATTTTCTTTTTAGGAATAAATTCATAGTAGGTGTTACCGAAGATTTGAGATTCCTTACCAAAGGAATGTAGCCATACCACATTTCATTGGAATATTATTCTTAAGAGCATGATATGGATGCCTTCTTTTAACATATGTTGTAGATACAATTACATCATCCCAAAGCATCAAATTTTCACTTTTGAAGAACATCATGGGGTGAACCGTATTCAAGATATTCGTGTTCATTCTTTTAGCTACACCATTTTATTGAGAATTATATGTAATGGTGGTTTGATGTTGAATTCGATGTTGGTGAAGATAGTTTTCAAATTCATTAGATGTATATTCTCTTCCATTATCATGAATAAAGCCAAAATGTGATTTTAATTCATTTTGAATCCATACATGAAAATTACTAGTAGTTTCAAAAGCTTAATAAGTAATCCCAACACATCTTGGTGTAATAATAAATAAAATTCATCATATATTTATTTACATTAGCAAATGGAACGAGAATGAAGCCGCACAAATCATATTGTATCAGTCAAGGTTTTATTCATGCTCTAGAAGTGGAATCATGAAATGGTTGTTTGATATGATTTCCAAGGAAAGAAGTATCACATTGCTTTATTTTTCAAGGAATAGTAGAAAAATTAGAAACACTATTATTTTTCAATAAATGAGGGATGTTATAGTTAGTATGTCCAAAATCTAGTATGTCATAGAGAACTAGATAGTAATGTACCTTTATGATGATGAGAGAGGCATGCATAATTCTATTCTAGACAACCATGTTATTGTAAGCCTTCCTTATTTCTACTTTTTCATCAAATATATGAATGGATTGGCCTTGCTAGTGAATTTTCATAAGGGACAACAAATTTCACCATAACTTTGGAAGTTAGAGTACATCATGTGGAATAAAATTAGGGAATCCAAATAGTGCCAATTCCTGATGTGATTTATCTACAAAATACACTATGTCATCTAAATCATCACTAAAATATTCAAGTCTCTTTGTAAGGTCATGTGACATGTTGCACCTATATAAAGCACCCAAGTATCTCCCCAACAGTAGAGTCAAGTATGAAACATATCTTTAGCTACTCCAATATTGTAATGGGAAACAATTTAATGAGCATACTTAGGTGATTTACCATTCATTAGATCTAATGATTTCCTTATATTTTCTTTTTTCTCTTGTTTGTCTTCTATTCCTAGGGGATTCTACATGTCGATGCATCATGCCCATTTCTTCCACAATAGGCATACTAAAGATTATATTTCTCGCCATGGTTGTGTCTAACCCCTTACATATAAAGTTATTTCTTCCACATACTCTTTTGCTTATTTCTCCTCTAGATTATTCATATGATTGATTCTTCCATTTTTTAGCATAGATTACGGTTACTTTAAGAGAATGAGCTCTTATTTCCTCTTCCCAAAGGCTTTCTCACATTTTGCAACTTTCTCCAAGATAGATTCAAATGTAATACACTTTAATTGGTCACTATCAGCCTTATTGAAGGATGTGAGATGAAGGTTGATATTTACTCTACTGGCATCTACATCATGCATAATGAATTTTATCTTAGAATCCAAGCCAATGGGGTCATCATCCTTAAAATCTAGGTTGAATAGTTTTACCATTAGTTGCACAAGATCCATTTCTCAGTGTGAGTCATATATGTCCTTTATCTTCATTAAAGCACCATATGAGACTATAATGGAAACAATATGATAGTTCACCTCTTCACTTATCAATGCAACAATTAGGCCATAGTATTTATTTTCATTGTTCATCCATCATATCCCTCTCCTTCATAGATGTCATCCCATAGATCATGAAAAATAAGTATGTGATTGCTATTTTTGGACCATTCCCTATATCATATTTTCTATTCAACACACACCTACAATAGAGATGAGGGAACACATCTTCAAAATATCTGCAACAAAAATCTATGGCGAAGAACAATCTAATATATCTCTAGAAACAACAAGGGACCATCCTACAACTTCATTCAACCTCTTCCAACTACAAGGCTAAACATAAGAATACAATGAAAATTTGAAAGAAAAAAAATAGTTAAGTATCTTTCAAAAAATTCCAAACAACAATTTTATCTCATGAAAAAGTGGAATTTTCAAAAGGAAAAATGAATTAAGGCCCCAAAAAATTGATTTTTCAATTTTTTCATAGCATTTCTTAGGAGACTAAGAACTTTAGATCTAGTAAAAGAGTGTGGACTGTAATAGCCAAGAGAATGGGCCTTGGTGGGGTGCCTCATACAGAGCACATGGAAGAGGATACCATAATGAGAAATGGAACCAAAAGGATTTAAAGAGGAATTAAAGATAAAGGCCACTCTATTAATAAAAAACTAAATTTGGATAAAAGGTTTGGCATGAAGGAAGTGTTGCATAATAGCAATGAATATGAAATCAAGCAATTTGAAAACAAGTGGAATGAAAAACTAGATAAAGTTCTATTTTGGCGGAAAAACAATCCCATGCAAAGATTATCAACACTAGAAGTAGTTTATGAGAAATTCTTCGAGCAAGCTTGCACTCCTTGGGCTCTTACCACTTGTAAATATGAAAAATAATCTTAATGCCAAACATGCAATGACCAAATCCAAAAAACTTATTCCACAAGCTCTACAAAGTAGGAATACGTAGTAGCTAAAGGTAGTATTCCCATTGTGGTCTCTTGATTTTGAAAAACATGGTGATCAAGAGGATCAATCTCACCGAATAATAATTACAACAAAAATGAGGTTGATTAACCTAGGAAAAGAATTGGGAAGGAAAATGAGACTTCATAATTCTTTTTTGGAGAGAAGGGAACATAAAGGATTTGAATTTGAGAAGTAACTCTAATGAAAAAGAGAACACCTAATTTTTTTTCTATTTCAAGTTTATGGGAAAAGAACCCGTCTCAAATCTAGTGGAGAGAGGTTTCAAAGTTGAAGATTAGAGTGATTTAGGGGCAGGACTAATGGCAGAGAAACTTGGGGCATTTCTAATAAAAATGGAGTTAGAACCATCTCTGCTACCATGTCATAGGAACAACTACAATGTTGGATGCTCATTTAATTTACATGAATAAATTTTTATTACATTAGATGACACTTAGTTTCATATTCCAACAAATTTGTTAGCCTTTAATATTCATTTATCAATTTAGAACCCTATTATTTCCAATGACATAGAAATCTTGTAGGATTATGTGGCTAATGCACACACACACACACACACATATATATGAATGAAGTGTAAATTATTTTGGGGTGGTGGGTGCGATGGGGGGTGGGAAATGGGAGGAGGGGGGGTGCTAGTACACCCTCAACGAAATGAAAAATTAACCTATTCTTGGATCTAGGGAAAAATCTTTAATAATCATGAAGAGGCATATTCTTTGTTACAAGGTATCAAATAACCATTGGGAAGAACATCGATAAACTAATTATAATTGAATACTCATCCCAAAGTACTAATAATTTACACTTAAGTTATCTTCATTTAGAGTCTATACATAGTAGGATCTTGAAAATAATCCATCTAGATGTGGCCTCAACATCAAAATTCCGAAGCTTTCATGTTCTACATCAGAACAATATTAGGGTTAATACATTAGAAACTTTTTCTATAAGCAAAGAAGAAAAAATATCACAAGTGAATGGAAGGGAGTTTGTTTCCCCAATTCCCTATCCATGGTTCATATGACCTCTAAAAAAAATTCAGCTAGTAATGGGGCTTCCATATGGTCCTCCTTCAAATGACATTTAGAAAGTGTATGCAATCATCACCGAGTCACATAGTGATTTGATAAATCATTTAGCAGGAAGCCACTGTGTACTACACCCCTTGCAAACTTGCTTATCATATCTTTCCCTCATGAAATAGATATGGATTTACCCTTTGCATATATAATTACCCATAAGGATTTTTCCATCATGATTCTCCATATTCATGTCAACACCCCACTCAAAATGATACTGTAATAGTATTTATCCTTCACTCTTTTGTGGTTTCATGGGAGACTGACCATGCTAAGCAATCTCTTTGGATGTTTGGCTCAACCATTCATACAACATTTTTAGAAACAGGGACTCTAAGAAGGTAAAAATCAATTCAATATGGCATCTAAGGGAAATACATACAAGTAGAAGATTGAGAAATGTTCCTCTTTACAAATTTTTTATCTTTAGGACAACGTAGCACTCCTTCAACTTCAACACTCTTAATTAGCAGCACAGTGGTATTAGGATATTTATTTAATAGAAAAAGAGGAAATAGATGCAAAAATAGGAAGATGAAATTATCTATTATAGGGACAAATCAAAGATCTAAAGTTTGCGTGATAAAGTAACTCTCATTCCTACCCCTCCTTTGTTCACACTATTGCTCTCATATTTATATTCTCAATTTAAATGTTGTATCTCATCCTCTATTATGAACCTTGCACCTTAAAAATGATAAGAAACCAGTAACTATAGTCCAAGTCAAGAGAAAACCTCCTTTTACAATGAATACAATGTATAATACAATGATAATCCTATTTTGTGCTATATCATCCTTCATCCATCATGTCATCTTGAAAAGATTGTAAAGGATGAAATAGTTTAGGACCACTTAGGGCACAAATAGGAGGTTCTCAAACTATTTATATGGTTATAGTACCAAATAGGATGAAACAATATGCAGATCAACATTGCAATGAAAGGGAATTTGAAGTGGAGGATTATGTATTTTTGAGACTACAACCATATAAATATATTTTCCTCAAGCAAAAAAAGAGGAACAATAAATTAGCACCAAATTATTATGGCCCCGAGAAGGTTTTGTAGAGGATTGGAAGTATTTTCCTCCATGTTTCTTTCTAGAGAAGATAATTAGTGATAAGATGTCAATCCAAACTATTTACAGAGATTAATAAAGAAGTGAGAATCATTCTAGAAATAGAATCAATCCTATAGAAAATGGATTAAGTAACAAATAAATTGACAAATTATTGATTACCTTATCAAATGGAAGAACCTATTAGTGGAAGAGGCAACATGGGAAGATAATGTTTCATGCAGAAAATCCCACAGTTAGTCGAGTGTTAAGGACAACACTTGTATGAAGGGGAGGGGCATGTTAATCCATACATAAGCTTCATATTAACCCTAGAACCCCTTATTAAGCCCCATATATATATATATATATATATATATATATATATATAATATATATATATATATATATATATATATATATAATGTTCCAAGAGGGGGATGGGGGCACCTAAATTGGTTAATTCAAAGTTTTTGAAATTGTGGAAACAAGACAACCCAGGTTCAAACCCCCCCTAAAGTGACCCAATTTACGACAAGGAGGACAAGTCGTAAACCCTAGAGGTTTACTAGTAGTTACATGTCAGGCAGGTTGCTAGATGAACCTAGCAACCTACCTGACATGTAACTACTAGTAAACTTCTGGGGGTTTACGACTTTTCCTCCTTGCCGTAAATTGGGTCACTTTAGGGGGGATTTGAACCTGGGTTGTCTTGTTTCCACAATTTCAAAAACTTTGAATTAACCAATTTAGGTGCCCCCATCCCCCTCTTGGAACATTAAACCCTATATATTTAGTTATTACATTTATATTGTTATATTACTATGTCAGTTAGAAAATTTAATGAATCTAATGTTTATTTGGAATGCATTTTCTGGAATATTATTTTCATGATGAGTGTGATACTATTTGTTTATGAATACTCAGACATAATCTAAAAGCTTGTGAAAGAGTATATATATGTAAATTAAACATGTTCTTGTACTTGTTTCTCTATCTAAACCAAACATTTGTAGGCTTCAATCTTTGTGGCTATAACTCCTAGAAGTTGGTGTTCTGTATTACCCCACTATCAAACATATTCACAAGGAGTGATTTAGATGGTTATAAATTAGGCCTTCAACAGTTATACACCTTGGGAATTCAAGTTTCTAGTGGAAGCAAGGTGGTCATCTTACTCTTTACAGGAATTACCTGGGATTTGTCTTCTATGTTCTATGTGTACCCCATCAGCCCCAGCATGTAATGGAGTTTAAACTCATTTTATGAGGGTGGGGCTAACATTGACCAAATGTTGGTGGAACCCTGATCTAGTAGAGCTATGTCGTGAAGGCTAACCATTAGCCATCAACTGCAATTCTTGCATTCACCCCTTTGGTAGAGGTTGATTTGATGGCCAAATACAAATCAATGTGGACAAAAGGGATGAGAGTGGTTTCCAAGTGGAACTTCAAGAGTTCGAACATTTTCCATTACCCATTGTTGAACACTAACACACATTGTATCCTATATGAGCATTTTAGAAGGGATTAAACATCATTGTTATAGTTTAAGGGTGGAACATCAAGGCTTCTTTACTGCTTGATTCCCACAACTACCCACATATGACATTACATTGTTTGTCATTGATTGTGATATCCACAATGGTATGACATAGGTCTGATGGAAGGACCTATCAAAATTGACCACTTAGGATTGTGTGGATACCACATAGGCACCACGTGGTCAACATGCTAAAAATGGTGGCGTTAGTTTAAATATTTGAGGACCTCAGAATGAGGGTATTTTGTAACTGCACCTTCATAAACAAACCTTGGAGGTTGGGTTAGGCAATAAGTAACCCTTCCTATAGCCTGATATAGTTTAAGGTGGTGGGAGGGAGCGTTACATAGTTGTAATAAAGCCTCAGTTCAACACTTGGACTAGATGGGTCTTGAGAGAGATGAAGTCATAAGCTTTCTTAAGTGTTACAGAGTAGTATTATAATGGAGGAAGAGGTTCAATAATTGGATTTAGAAAGGCTCATACACACACACACACACGAGATAAACATTTAAATTTGATGATTTAATTACTATATCCACGGTGGCATGATAGATGGTTTTGGAAAATTTTTGGTGTGTTAATATGTTATTTTTTTTCTAACCTACATACTAACATGAGATTTAAATTTGCATCTAGTTTCATATCAACATGCTTAAGGTAGAGATGCCAAGGTGACAAGTAAATATATTCAATTATATTTGAATTAGCTAACAACTATATTTTTGCAACAACACATAGACAAAGAAAGAGAAGGAGAAATAAAAGAATGAGCAATAGAATGATAAAGTACAACATGCCAAAATCCTATCATCTTTAGGAAGAGGATTTAGTGGGAAGAAGTTTAGAGAGAAATTACCTTGATTTAATAGAAACCCTTAGGCGTTTGAGAGATGAATTAAGAAGTTACAAAGCAGACAATTAAAGGATTGTCAAAGCACAAGAAATTCAATTTGAGGTGAATGTAGTGATCTTGCAAAGTTTTTTGGACCTACAAAGTCAAAAGCAACAGAGCTTGCTACCAGTGATCTAGGTTTTCAAAAATCCAAGTAAAGCCCTTTTGAAATATTGAATAAAGGACTGGAAGCCAATAAATAATAAAGAAACAATTCAATGAAAAGGCACAGACAAGCTAGTGAAGATACAGTAAGAGGATAAAACTCCACTTACTAGCCCAAAAAAAGAATCAAGCAACATAACTAGTGGACTATCACTACAACTAAGAAAAAACATTGGTAAAGAAGGATCTATAGGAAATCAATTCCAAAATAATTAAAGAAATCCAAGCCCCCACCTTTGACAAATAATTTAATAAGGTCGAAGAGGCAGAATATTGGTTATTGAGAATAAAGAAATACTTCAAACTACATGACTACTCTGAAATCATGAAGGCTATAGTGATCATTTTTAGCTTAAAGGAAAGGATGATATATGGTTGGAATATTTGAGAAATGTCAAGGACAGTAGAGAGAAAGAGTTGTCCTCGAGAAGCTTTGAGATATATTTTTTAGGAAAAGTACCTTTTTGAGAGGTACTATGTAACAAAGTTAAAGAATTCCATGAGCATAAACTAGGGCATCTTACTCTTGATAAGTATACTAGAATATTTTTGGAGCTATTGAGGTATGTGCTATATATTAGTGATGAGAAAGTGAATATTCAAAGATACCTCATTCGTTTATCACAAATGTATCGAGACCAAATTGAGTTCAATGAGCCAAGAACCCTAGAGGACATAATCTGGAAGGCCAAACATTGTTATGAGAAGTCTAAGTACATGAATGAGTTTTGAACAAATTAGAAAGAAATAGATAAGACCATCTTCAAAGGAAAATGGAAAAAATCCTTGAGATATAAGTTGGGAGAAAGGAATGTGTATTTCACCACTCCCACCAAGGGTGAGCTTTAGCAAAATTTTACTATTTCCAATAGGGACCAACCTACTAACCCACTAAGAGGAGAGGACATAGAAATCAGAAGGCCCTTATAGTGTTGGACGTGTTGAGATACCTATTGGCTGCTACAAATTTCTGTTTAGGACAACTAACAACACTCCACATTAAATATCAATTCAGGGGTCGTCTGTTATTTCAAGGTTACATGAAAAATCTATGCAAGCTTGAAGTCCCTCTCTAATTTTGGTCATTATAATGGTCATGTAGCTAGAAAACTCATACTAGCATATTAAATCACACTCAAAAACTTGAAGACAAGAACTCAATGTAATTCATTCCACTCCAAAAATTAGAACCAAAGCCTCAACCAAACACAATTTTTTGTTGAAAAGTAAATAGGAATTCATTCTATAAAAGAATCATAACTCTTACAACAAAGTCCTATCTTAGTAGCAACCCAATCTTTGCAAGTAACATCAACTGGTTACAAATGTTTATGGTCCTCAACGAATAGATGAAAAACTTAGATTTCTTAACTCCCTGGTAGATCTCAGAAGCAGACATGAAGAAATCCCTTGGGTCATGGGAGGAGATTTCAACATGATTAAATCTCTGTCGGAAAAAAAAAGTAGGTACCATAATGTTAAGTAAAGATTCAATAGTGTTTTAATCCTTCATAGAAGATATGAAACTGGATGACTTTGAAATGCACAATGGCCTTTTTACTTGGAATAACAAAAGAGGAGGTGATGCCTAGGTCACCTCCAAGTTAGACAGATTTTTGATCTCAGAGGAGCTGATGCTCACTAATAAAGAAATAACTGCCAGTGTTCTCCCCTTTGGAGGTTCTAATCACTGGACGATTCAATTAGAGATCAAGGGGATTGATTCTCCCTGGAATAGACCATTCAGATTTGAGAATATATGGCTCTCCCACACAGATTTCATCAGCAACATTGAAAAATGGTGGTCCGAAGATCTGCAGATCCAGGGCACCAAAATGTTCCTCCTTCATAAAAGACTAAAGCACATAAAACTTAGACTAAAAGAATGGAACAAGAAGGATTTTGGTAATATTTTCGTAGACAAAAAATTAGTGGAAATTAAACTACAAGAACTAAACGAGGCATTGATCGTAGATGGTTTTGATAAAGTCAAAAGTGAACAAGCTGAAAAACACAACCAAGAATGGGAGAATTTATGCAAACAAGAGGAAATCTTTTGGAGACAAAAGTCTAGAGTTCAATGGCTCAAAGAAGGTGAACAAAACACCAAATTTTTCCATAGATCCACCATGGCCAATAGAGTGCACAATAGAATCTCTTCGATATTGAATGAGAATGGGGAGCTTCAAACCTCTCATAAAAATATTGAAGCTGTGTTGGTTCATCATTTCAAAGGCATCACAAAGGAAAATAATCTAGACAGAGAACAATGCATTAAGGAAATTACAAAAAACATCCCTAAAATGTTGTCTAGAGAGAATAATTTTAACCTGAATAAACCTGTAACCGAAGAAGAAGTTAGTGAAGTTATCAAAGATATGCAAAATGGCAAAGCTCTAGGTCCAGATGGTTTTAATGTAGATTTTTTCAAGGCCTGCTGGAATGTTGTCAAACATGATATTCTGAATGTTGTATAGGACTCTAGAAGATGCAGGGCCATTCTGAAAGCCCTCAACACCTCCTTCATCTCCCTGATCTCCAAACAGGATTCATCCTTGACTCCTGATAAGTTCAGACCCATTGCTTTATCCAATGTTGTTTACAAAATTATATCCAAGATTTTGGCTAGCAAACTCAAACCTCTTCTTCCCTGTTTAATTTTAGGGGAACAATATGGTTATGTGGAAGGAATACAAATCCTAAACAACATTATTCAAGCCCATGAGGTAGTTCATATGCTTACCATCAAAAGGCAGGCTATTATGATAATGTAATTAGATATTGCAAAAGCATATGACAAGGTGAACTGGATTTACATTAAAAAGGTCCTTACGACTTTTGGGTTTGATCACAACTGGGTCAGATGGGTTATGGCTCTGGTTATTTCTTCCAGTTTTTCAATTCTGGTGAATGGCTCGCCCTCATAGATCTTCACTTCTTCCAGAGGCCTCAAGCAGGGAGACCCACTCTCTCCCTTTCTCTTTATCCTCATGATGGAAGGTTTGGGCAGATCCATTAAACAATCCAAAGTCTTAGGAAAGATCAAGGGCCTCTGATTAATGGAGAATGGTCAAGCAATGGCTCACCAACAATTTGTGGATGAAACCATGTTGTAGGGTATCCCCACAGTTAAAGAAGCTTCAGCGTTCAAACAAATCCTAAATGACTTTGCCTTGGCTATAGGTATGGAAGTTAATCTCTCCAAATCAATTTTTTTTTTCTTAAATACTAATATTGCAATTCAGAGGAATATCCCTAGAATTCTGGGATTTCAAAGGGATTCCCTCCCTTTAAAGTATTTGGGAATTCCCCTTACAACAAGACCATTGCACAAAAGTATTTGGGAGCCGGTGCTCAACAAGATGCAAGACAAAGTCAAAAAATGGACTTTCAGATCGTTGAACCTAGCTAGAAGCTTGATTCTGACAAAAGTCGTTCTACAATCTATCCATGTTTTCTTTTTATCAGCGCTTCCAGCTCCCAAAGGGGTCTTACAACAATTTAGGAATATCCAGAGAGACTTCCTTTGGGGCAAGGAGGAAACAAGGAAGAAATGGGCCCTTGTTTCTTGGGATAAAATATGTAAACCCAAAAGTCATGGAGGTATAGGCTTGGATGATCAGGAGATTCTGGGTAATGTTTTAGGAGCCAAGCTCTGGTGGAGGTGGGTTAAAGAACCAGGGGCTCAATGGGCTAAAATCTGGAAAGGAAAATATGCAAGTTCCTTACAAACAAGTGATCTTATAAGAATGTCTGGAAACATAAAAGGATCTTACATTTGGAATAAAGCCTAGGAAAATAGAAGCCTAGTACAAAACAATAGTTTCTGGGAAATCATAGCAGGAGATCTAGCTCTCTTCTGGGAAGACAAATGGCAACAAGAACCAACACTGATAAGAGAGGAATTTATGAGCCTCAAGTAGGAAACAGATTCCCAAGGATTAATAAAAGTTAAATATTTCTAGAATCTTACTCATGACTTCGGAAAGTGGAGAAACTGGAGGAAAATAGACTGCAGAGAGGACAACCCCATAAAAACAAAAGCAAAGGAACTCATGATCATGTTAAAACAAAGGAAGATCTTGGTAACAGATGGGCAGGATCAGCTAAGATGGGGCCTCAATAAAGAAGGCACCTTTAATATCAATGAAGCAAAAAGAATTATCCTGAACCTAGATCCCTGTGTTTTGGCGAAATCCTGGCAACAACTTTGGAGCCACCAAGGGTGGATGAAGATCAAGCTTTTCATGTGGTTAGTTCATCACAAGAAAATATTAACTTGGGACAATATTCGGAAAAGGGGGGTTATTGGGGCTTTTAGATGTCAGTTATGTGAAGCTCAAGAGGAGAGAATGGGGCATATTCTTAACAGTTGCACCTACACCACCTGGCTGTGGGATTCTTTTGACACCATTTTAGATGAACAGAGATAAGGGTAGCATCATTAATACCCTGAATAGGTGGAGAAAAAACTTTTCAGAGTATGAGATCCTTAATTTGGCTTGGAACTTTACACCAAGCTTCATTATCTGGAATGTTTGGAAAGAAAGGAATAAAAGAATTTTCAAGGAAGAAAAAACTACTCCTCCTCACCTGATGGATCTGATCCTGAAACAGATTAAGGAGATAGTCTCCACCACTGTGTGAAATTATCTCAAGAATCCTCCCATAGTGAATGAATTGAGAACTCTCAGACATCTAGGAATGTAAGAGATCATTCACCATGGAATTAGCAAAAAGGAAAGAGATTTGGACATGGAAAAGCAGTTCTGGCATCTTCCACCAAAAGGTTATCTGAAATGAAATATTGATGGTGCTTCAAAAAGAAACCCTAGAACAGTAGGTTACGGAGGAGTGTTAAGAGATGAAGAAGGAATTATAATCTTTACATTCCACTGCCATTTATGTATAGCCACCAACAACATGGCTGAACTAATGGCATTGGAACAGTGTCTATAGCTTCTTAAACTAAATCAAAACTCAAATGTCATTATTGAAGCAGACTCAGAGATCTCTATAAATGAAGTTAAGAGAATCAGTTGCGGAACAATGCTAGAAAGGGTCTCAAAACATTAGAGACTAATACAAGTGTACCAAAGAATTCAAAATCATCTCCTGAGTCTTCGAACTATTAGCTTCAATCATGTTCATTGGAAAGCCAATAAACTAGCGGATTTACTGGCCAACCAAGGAGTGATTAATTCAGAGTGCAGGATTGAGATGAAGTGGTAGGAGTCACCTCAGAGCAGATTAAAAGCTCTTTGCAATGAGCAAGTAGTAGAGGATAGAGAAATTTTTAGACATTGGGAAAGAGGGAAAGACACATAATGAAGCTTCTTATGTAAGTTCAAACACATTATTTTCGTTGGAACCTTGAAGAAGAGCAAACTCAGAGCGGTTACATTATCCGTTGGTGTAAGTTAACCAGTCTCCTTTTTCCTTCGTATTGCAACATAGGGTTTAATTTACATTCAACAACTGTTTCTGTTGCGAGTCCCGAAGTAAGCCTTCACGGGATGGTCAGCTGGATCTTTCCAACGATGGAAATTCTCTTGCATTCCTCTTATGGAATTAAAAAATAGGCTTTAAGCGGTTTCCAGGTGATCGCTAGGCTTTTGAAAGGTAAGTGGTTTGGGTTTTTTGAGAGCAATCCCACTTGGCTCTCAACATGTGGCAAGGGTGGGGTACGTATTACCACCCTCCATCACACCTTAAAGCTTGAGCATCTTGGCTTCCCGATTTTTCTTCGAGCCATTTATTTTTGTAGAGGGATTCAACGGTCAGATTTGGCCATGTAATTTTATAACGCGAGGTAATGAGAGGTAATGATGGATGGGTTCGCAGAGTTCGACTATGGGTTAATGGTTAACTAGGGGTAATATTTGAGAGGTTAGCTTATCCTTTAGTTAGTGTGGAGGGTCATTTCTATGGCAGAATGCCCTTGTTTTTTCCAAAGTCCATGACAAAGTCAAGTTTTTATTGTATATATTGTAACATTACTTTTGGTTTATTGGAATAGAAGGATAGTCTCTTGCTTCAGCAAAAAAAAAATTAAACTATGTTGCAAGTAATAGGAAATAAAAGAATAAAACAATCGAATTTCACTGCAGGTAATAAGAAGCGAAAAAATCTATAAGAAGTAAGGAGAAAACCAATTTGTGAATAAAAGAAATCAAGCCACCCTACAAGTAACCATGCGTGAATCATTTTCCAATTAACAGTAAATAAATCACCATCAAAAAAATTAATGCAATATAATCTTGATTCCAAGAAATCAACCACCCCAAGGTAACATGTGAAAATACAAAATGTTGATAATTAACAACTACTCACACAATAAAATCACAAATGATTATGAAATTCCTATGATGGAACTAGTTAATAAATAGGATTATAGTACCTGCCAGTGAAGGGGGGGCTCCTTAATCCAATCAAGGATGTGAAGGGTTACTCAAAATTTAATACTTCAAATGCTATAAAATTGCATGCTATATTATATAGAAAATATATACAACAATAATCTTATTGTGCCTTGATCACTGATACATCCCCTTGTCTCTTAATATTTTTCAACAACCATTAAAACCTGAAGCTCCCTTAATTTATATAGATCAAATAGGAAGTGGCCCAACAAAATGTCAAAACTGAATAATACATATTAGGTAAAACTGTGTTATGTATATATATGTTGTTACATCAATTTTTCAAAATAAGGATAATTCAATATATTACATTTTAAATTATCATAATGGTTGATGCTTTCTGAACTCTATATATTGTCAAGATGGATCTTTCATTACTTTCTTTTGTGAGCATCAGTGGAAGATCAAATGCTTAAGAACCATTGAAATTGTAGGAATGATATATCGTGGTTTTGAAAGTAATAACATTGGAAGTAGCAACATACCAAAAGAGACCATGTGATAGTGTCCATCCCTTAAGCTATTGCCATTTTCCTTCAACCAATTAATGCACTTTTCCAAGCCATCACATAATTAATCCAAAACTAGGTAGAAATTACTTAGGAATCCTATATTATCACTTAAATAATATGATTTGTAGATGAGGTTGATTCTGGGTCAAACTATGAATTATAAACAAAATATCATCAAGAAAAGGACAACATAGGAAAATTATCATAGTAACTTTCAAGAGAAGTTAAATGGATAACAAAAGGTTGCAATTCATCTACTCAACAAAAACCACCCGCGGAAGGACTATCCTCAGAAATGGCAGAGCAGTACCAAATTGTACAATGTACAAGAGGGAGCAATGGTGAACGATGTGTCCCTATATGTGCCTTGAATTTATGCGGCCTTGGACAAAATACAAGTGGATCATCAAGCCTCGGAGATCAAAATGTAGGTATGGTTACTAACCGACCTGTTTAAATTTTGAATGCCCAGACTTTAAATTTCATCTATCTCAGCTTGAAGGTCACATATAAATGTGCTCTACAAAATAAAACTAATTAGAAATTGTGGCTGGTCTAATTGGCCATGGGAGCCAAAAGGCAAGTGAAAGACTTAGTGGAATTGTGCCCCGTGATGTTGGGTGGCATGTCCACTATAGTGGCCCTTAACCTCTTTTCATTATGCTCATATGATGTCCTAATGGGCATGTATTTTTTTGCAACCCATTTAACCAAGGTGGATTACTCAAATAAGTCGATGGAATTTCATAGTGACGACGGTGAAGAGGTAATACTCTAGGGAATTATGAAGCTGATTTCCGTCCAGCAAATATTGGTTTTATAAGAGATGTTCTCGAAAAGTGTGCATACTCTTTGTGGTATAAGTGACCAGTGAACAGGGGGTAGAAAACTCAAAATTGAGGATCGCCCTATTTTAAAACAATTTGGTGATGTATTTCTAGAGGAATGTCTAGACTTCCACCCAGGAGAGAAATCTATTTCTCCATTTTTTTTCTTCTTGGGTTAGTACCAGTCTCAAAAGAACCATATTGCATGGGCATGTCAGAGGAACTAAAATTACAGTTAAAGGAAATGTTGGACAAGGGATATATCAGGCCTAATGTGTTTCCCTGGGGATCCCTAGCATTATTTGTAAAGAAAAGGGATGTAACATTGTGGCTATGAATTAATTACCAACAACTGAATAAATCCATCATGAAGAACATGTGTTTAATTCCCATGATTGATGAATTATTTGATCAGCTGAGAGGGGTTTGGGTGTTCTCAAAATTATATGTGAGGTCTAGTTACCATTAAGCTTGGATTAAGGATGAAGAGGTCCATAGGACAACCTTCAAAACTAGATATGGACACTACGAGTTTGTGGTGTTCCATTTGGGCTCACAAATGCTCCATCCACATTTATGTGTATGATGAACAATGTCCTTAATCCATATTTAGAAAATTTTGTAATGGTCATCTTAGATGAAATCTAGGTCTACTCATAAAACTAGAGAAGATAAAGAAGTGCATTCAAAAGAGGTATTACATATGTTGAGGGAGCACAATCTCTATGCCAATCTCAACAAATGTGATTTCCTCCAATCACAAGTTCAGGGCTTGGGAAATATTGCTTCCAAGGAAGGAGTGGCAGTGGATCTTTAGAAGATCAAGGCCATCATTAGGATAATAAATTTGTTTTCTCATTGTTTGATATAATTATATAGTAAAAAATAGCCATAATGGAGGATTCTTCCTCTATATATACTTGGAAGGAAAAGTTCGAACTAAAGGACATGATATTTTAGAATACATGAAGCAAATTGTAGTACTACAATCAATAATTATGAAGCAATCAACAAACTCATTCATAACCACAAACAACAAGGATTTTATAATTGATGGATTAAAAACCAAGGCATCCAAAATTTTAGACAATTATGGGAGTGAAATTGAAGATGTCAAGGAAAATTTTGAATAGAAAGAGGAAAAAATATTAAAGCACCATTAGAAGCCTTAAATAGGAGTCGAGAAAAAGATCAAAGGTTTTGGATGTACCTCTATTGCAAAGTGAAACTAGTCATTTGGATAAATTAAATAACAAGTTGAAGGAAAAAGATAAAATAGTTGAAAATTTAAAGGTTTTAATTTGAAAATAAACTAAAAGAGGAGAAAGAGAAGAATGAATCATAGGTAGTAGAATATAATGAAACAATAACCAAATCGAATAAGACTTATGCTATGCAAGTTGGTAAGTTGAAAGAGAAATATTTGGAATGTATCAAGGCACCACAAAGGATTAAAGAACTCGAAAACGTTAAAAAGGAGTGGCATAGAAAATTAGATCAAATTTATGATAAGGGTGATAATAAAGTTAAATGACAGGGTAGTCCGACAAAACAAAGGAATTGTCTATAATGAGACTTTTTGGAAGTTTTTTCGGCGGGTTTTTCCAGTCAAAATCCGGCAATAATTTATTGGAATCTCAAGTTTGATAGCTAGTTTTTGCACAATCAAAGGGTCCCAGGGGTTTTTCAGGGTGCTGAATTCAAATATGCAGTTAAAAAACCATTTTAACTGCTAAAAATCAAGATTTACCTCAATTTCTTCCGCCGGATTCCGTCACCGGAATCTCCAAAAAGTCGCATTATAGACAACTCCCAAAACAAATGCCTTTAATTAACTTGCAGAATTTTGTAGAAACCCGAGAGAAGAGGTTTGCAGGAAGACGTCACATCCATGAATGCTCTATTTTATCTCTAATATTCCGCATCACTAATGGTTGAATCATTGAAGGAAAAGCCAGTTGAGAAAGGGGAAAATATTATAGAGCTCAAAAACAAAGTCTTATAGATAAAAAATCACAACGTTTGGGATGTGAATGAAATTCTTTAATGCCCAGATTGATTATTTGCAACATAAATTATAAAGGTTTATAGTTGAATCAATACCATTTTTTTCCACCACAAATTAGAAAAAGTTGAGGGAATAAAGATTGAGAATGAAGTACAAATAATCAGTGGTAAATTGGTTGAAGTTCAATACCAGCTGAAATCTAAAAATGAATAACTTGAAAGGAATGAAAAGGAATAAAAGGAGAAGTTTAGGAACAATGTGGAAATTCAAAAAGTATGAAAAAAAATTCAAGAACCATAGAAACTATTAAAACAAGTGCATATTTCATCTCTATCAGAAGCCTCTACAAAGTGAAAGAGAGACCCTACTAAACTATTTTCATCTCAAAAGGAGGGATTGCAAAAGTCTCCTATGCAACCTAGAGTTACAAAATACAATTTGTTCATATAAAGTGTCTATTTAAATACATTTTAAAGGTGTAATATATCAATATTTCGGAAGTTAATTTACAACATATTTTATTTTATGTAGTTAATGAATTCAATGTGTTTAATATTGTTTATTTTATTTTTTTATTAACGTACATTTTATTTTCACATTGTTCATTTTATTTTTTCTAGTTGACTTAATACATTGAGCTTATGCAATATTGGAAATGACATTTCTTGAAAACAGAGTTCATGATATTATGACCATGTTTGGTTTTATTTGTTAATACTTAATGAAAATGATTGAATGACGTGTTCCAACCTCTTTGTCTATATCTCTCTATTATGAAAGCAAGATAAATCCGAACTTCATTCAAAAATCACACCACAGTAATCTGCAAACTAAGATAAACATGTTTCTACGCAATAGCTAAACTAGCATACCAGGACACATAAGAATTATAGATAACAAATTATTACATGTATCGATGCATTAATATTCAATGAAGGATGTACTATATCCTTCGACAAGTTTCATTAAAGTTTAACCAATAAAACAAAACATGGTAAGCATACCCTGAATCTAGGTCACAAGAAGTGTAACTATGTCATATACCTATGTGTGTTTTATACAACTCATCATGCTTGGATTTAGGTCTATTATAAACCATTCCATACCAACATCATTATCTCATAGTGGATTTCTATTCATTAATAATATTCTACATAAATATCATTCATATTACTAAGAGAGAATCAATTAGGTTTTATGTCAACATCTTTATATTAAAAACATGTGTTTTCTCCAATACCCTATCTTCATGAAATTTCATAATGATAGTGTGAATAATGTGAATAATTCATTTGAAGATATGATTTTTCCCTAAAATTATGAATTTAGGAAGTTATAATTAAAAAACTAATACAAGGCTTGCATTTTTCACTCTAGGTTGTGAATTTTACAACATGTCATGAATTCATGTAGAAAACACATAATTTCCATTTTTAATTGTGCATTTTATTTCTAAGGAATGCATATAACATCTTAACGATTGAATTACTCAATAGCCTATATATACATATTCTCATTAGAAAAAAATCACAATTGAGAGTGCATATCCCTTATACCAGTCTGCAATTTAACAAGGAAAATTTAAATAAATTTTTTTCATATGGCCAGCTAACAAATTGGCCCTTCAAATTTACAAGACAATTTTTAGCCTTTATGCACAACAAGAAGGTTTCTATGTGAAAATAAAAATATAATGTTATACACGTGTAAAATCACAAATTATACCTTTTGAAAGTTGAACCACTAAAATTGGATCAAAATTAAGTCTAAGACATGCTTTTTTACTCTAAGACAATTTTGCCTTCAGATTTACATGAAATCCCAAATATTGTTGCATGAAAGAAACATCTCTTATTATTTAATTGCATTTTAAATGACATAGGTAAATTTACCATTTATGTATCTATATATTACAAGTTATAAAAATATTGGACCTAAAAATAAGCTTGCGCATGCATTTTAATTTGGCTATTTAGTGTAGTTTTGACATTCCAAATGAAAAGGAAAACTTTTCCTCTTTTGCACATCAACCTTTTTTAAAATTGCAATTTAAAAATAAAAGCGTCAACAAGTATATTATGATAAACCACACCCTAAACAACTTTCGAAACTCAAATATCAGGTATTTCACAACCTTGGCTTGCTTTTTACAAGTAAGTTCTGCATTTCTAGGTCTTTAGTAGGCATCTCCTGCCTATTTTCATAAGGCATGGCATTTTTCTGACCACAAACGAAAAAATAAAAATATGTTCTTATGAAAAATGACATGAAAATAATTTACAAATTTAAACACTCAAACTGTATGAGTTTGGAGAGGTGGGTATGCATTTTAGTGTAGTCTAGGGTGCCCTTTGGTTTTATAGGGGAATTTTTAGAATTTATGCATAGCAGGAATGTTTCTATCTGAAAATTCCTATATAAGGTTTTATTTTTTAGGGTGGTTCACGGACACTGGGTGGCTGCTACATCCACAAGAAAATCTAGTTATATCAACCCAAATGGATCTACCCATCAGTTAAACTAGCAAGGACTAACCCAAAGGGGTATGAAGATATTTGACCCTGTGACCTCCCGATAGGTGAGGTACTTACCAATAGACACTCAAACAACTGAGTTATCCCTTAGGGCTCAAGATGCCTATATAAGGTTATATTTAGGCAAAAAATAAAAAATTAAACATTTTGAAAGTTAAACTAGTAAATTTAGGTCAAAATTAAGTCAATGGCATGTGTTTTACTCCAAGGCAAAGTTGCCTTCAAATTTAAATGAATTCCCAAATCTCAATGTATGAAAAAAATATCTTGTTCTTCATTTACATTTTAACAATATAATTAAATTTACCATATATATAATTCCATCTTACAACTTATAAAGCAATTTTTGGAGCTGAAAGCAAGTTTGAGTATGCATTTTAATTTGGCCACTTATTACAATTTTGACCTTCCAAATGACAAGGAAAATTTTCCTCTTCTGCACATCAACCCTTTTTAAACGTGCAATCGAAAAATTAACAACATGAGTAGGTATAATATGAAAACCCCCAACTTCTTTGAAAACTCAAATAAAGGGTATATTAAAACTTTCACTTACTTTTTACAAACAGAGTATTCATTTTTAGGTTTTTTACTAGGCATCTCCTATCTAATTTGCACAACATAGTCTTTTTACGAATACAAAAGAAAAAATAAGTATATAGTATGATGTAAAATGACACTAAAAATCATTTACAATTTCAAACTATCAAATTGAATCAGTTTTGAGAAGTGGGTTTTCATTTTAGTGTAGCTTGGCATGCCCTTTGGTTTTACAAGGAAACGTTTAGCATTTATGCATGATAGAAAGTTTTCTATTTGAAAATGCTAATATAAGGTTATATATAGGCATCAAATCGAAAATTATACCTTGAATTTATATATAAGGTTATTTATATTTATTTATGCATTCAAAAATACATTTTGAGTAATGTAAAATTGGATTCTTACTCAAAGTGGCATAGTTGAAATCTAATTACGGTTGTTGGAAAAGTATCATTTTGGTGGTATTTTGTGATCCATTTTATTCATGGTGTTGAATTTATCTATGCATTTCAAATAATGAAAATTTAATTTTCACTCATAATGGCATAGTGAAATTCCAATTATAGTTGTTGGAAAAAGTAAAAAAAAAAGTTAAATGTTTAGATAGTTCTTCCTAATAAATGCATAGTCAAATTCCAATTATAGTGTTGGAAAAGTAAAAAAAAAAAAAGTTAAATGTTTAGATAGTTCTTCCTAATAAATGCAGTATAGATTGACAGATTTGTAAGAATAATATAAGATAATATTAAGGTTCCAAATATCAATGATTGGATAACAATTTTCATATGTAATTTCATTGTATGGTTGTTAAAAGTACTTATTTAGGTAAGATTATTAAATTAGACATTGTGCATTCAACAACATAGTGATAAATGTTGTAAAAGTTGAGATATACATGATGGGATATGTAAGTGCTTCATATCTAATGATATATATCTCAACTTATAGTACAACTACTCATGTGATATTGAATGCATGTTAATGATGGACAACTAGAACAATATAGTAGGTGAACTAAATGCAGGTATGCTTTCAATGTGCCATCCCAATTTATTATGCATACATTTATATATTGTAAATACGATGTATGGATGTGAGCCAAGTGATGTAATATTTAATTGATGAACATTAAAAATAATAAAATAAAAATACATCATTGATTGTAGACAAGTAAGGACAAAGTCATAGGGGCTAAGTTTCCACAAGAGAATGAACTAAAAAGAGATCCAAAGGGAAAATATAAATGCCTAATAATCCCAAGTCACTTTTCTAAATCAATTTCAAAATTAACCTTCTCTTTCCTTTTTTATTATGTCAAAAACACAATAGATGATTGCATGTCAGAACTTTGGTGGGAAAGTCACCTCACATAGTTATTGAAAGCACATGCCATTTATAATCATTTTAGGGAGTTGTGAGAGTCAAACATGCATGGGAGAAAAGGAATTTGAATGGTGAGAGAGGGTCATTTTATAGCTGAGTATAAAAGAGAAAACAAGAATTAAGTGTTGAAAAAATAAGAGAGATACCCATGGTGGTGTTGAATAGCTTGTTGTGTTGTGTGTGTGTTATGTTCTTTGCAAGATTTATTTGCACCACGAAAAAAGGCGGATTTAGGGGGGGATTCATTGCCCCTTGGTCAGAGGTTATGTAAGGGGGAAGTAGCCCCCCACAGGTTTGGGGAAATTCCTTGAAATAAAAAAAATTAGGTAACTTTTTGCATATATTTTTGGCATTTTTCAGCCCATGATTTTGCTAAAAGACTTTTAGTGGCACATGGTTCTTTTCCCATGGTTTTGTATTTTCGGTTATGGAAATATGTTTGGATTGGTGGTTCATGTGTTGCATGATGTATATTGTAATGTAATATACTGTACAAGGAATATAATGAAAAGTAATCTTGTTGATTTTCCCAAGTTTGGGTTTCTAGGATAAAATATCTCTGTAAAAATTGTGTTTCCCATTATATCTTTTGTATTTTATTAAGAATATTTTTGTAGTAATTATTTATATAGGGTTAAATGTTACAATTGGTATCAAAATAGTTTTGGCTTCAAGGTGAAATCTTTTTGGCTTAGGGGTTTGGATGTAGCCTATAGTAGGCTCTAGTATAGTGGAAGATCTATGGATTTGGTTCTTGTGGTGAAACTAAATGGTGAGCAGTTCAAAAATAGAGACTAACTTGAAAAATTGAATCACAGTACGAGGAAAATTCAAGTTGAAATCATGGATGGAAGAATTAGGACACTCCCTGGTGTTATACATGTTCTAGGATTAGCTAGGAAATTGATTTCTTTAAATAAGATGAGCAATGCAAGTGTAAAAATAGAGTTTGAAAAGGATACATATAGGATGGTTTGAGGAGAAATGGTATTAGTGAGGGGAGTTTGGATTAGAACTCTATATAAGTTGTTTGGAAGCATAGTTAGTGTTGGGTACAACATTTATGTTCTTCCTGAGAGTGGAGAAGTGTTGGACATTGGGTTCAATGCTCCCAGTGTGTTACATGACATGGAACAACCACCTCTTGTGGATCCTAACTCTGGAGATTGTGGTAGAGGCTAATCCTATGGGCTTTGGTCTAACAACAATCATAATTCCAATAAGTGCTATTAGAGCCACAAGTCTTGAGTTTAAAACTTACCTAGCTCGTGTTGGGGGGGAGATTGTTGGACATCGGGTTCAACACTCCTAATGTGTTTCATGACATGGGCTAATCACCACTCATGGATCTTAAATCGAGTGATTGTAGCAAAGACTAATTCTTGTAGGTTTTGGTCTAACAAAAATCATGATTATGACAAGAAGAAGAAGGAAAAAATCTTGAAGCTTTATGAGAAAAGATTATGTTGTGGCATCAAATACTGGCACATACCAGAGAGAAGGGACTTCAAGTACTACATGGTAATGGTATGGTAGAAGGTGTGTCTAATTGGTCTCTAGATTTTGATTTCTATCAACATTGTTTATATGGGAAACAAAATCAGTTGAGATTCCCCTTTGGTGCTAAAACGCTAGAGGGAATACTATAGCTAGTGCATAGTGATGTTTTTGGACCTATCTCAATTCCTTCATTAGGTAAATCTATGCACTGTCTCATTTATAAATGATTTATTGAGGAATAAATAGATATATTTCCTTAGGAATAAATTTGAAGTCTTTGACAGATTTAAATAATTTAAGGCACTAATGGAGAATCAAACAAAGAAGGAAATAAAGGTGTCAAGGACAGATAATGGTATAGAGTTTTGTGGGAATGAATTTGAAGAGTTTTTTAAAATGTGTGGTATAAAATAGTAGAATAATACCCCATACACAACTCAACTGGATATAGTTGCATAAATAATGAACATGATATTGATGGAAAAAGCAAGGAGCATGCTCAGTGGCTGGGTTAGGACAATAATTCTTGGCAAAGGTAGTGAATACTACACGTTACTTGGTAAATAGATCACCTTCATCAATGTTGGATGATAAGACTCTACATGAGATATGGGCTAGTGAGAAACCATCTCTCACACATCTTAGGGTATTGGATTTTGATGCATGCGTACATGTTCCAAAGGGAAATAGAATTAAGTTGGATATAAAATCTTAAAGGTGCATTTATATTGCTTCTAAATATGGTTTAAAGGGTTACAAGCTTTGGAACCCAAAATCAAAGAAGGTTGTGTATAGTCTAGACGTGGTGTTTCAAGAAATGCAAGATTGAGAGAATTTTCTAGATAATATTGTGTGGGGGGTTTTTAATCTTGTCCAATGTTTTGAGTGGACACTCCACCCATCATTAGAGACCATAGAATTGAATGAACATAAATGACTACTTTGAAGCCTTTAATAAAAATAATCTTACCAATTAGTTGTTAAATAATAATATTAAAATAAGAAAAGTAGTTTTTAAGTGAAAGGATCAAGTCAACATATTGTTATAAAATAATAATAGTAGTTGTTAAGAGAAAGGGTCAAGTCAACAAATTCAAATAAAAAAGGAAATAGAAGGAATTCAAAATAAAATAGAGAGAATAATGGGGGTTAAGGGGAAAAATACTTGGACCTAGCGGATAGACTAGAAATAATTAATGAAGGAAACGAATTTAATTAAACAATTTAACTATATTAGGAAATAATAATGTTTAAATATGAAGGAATATTAATGAAAAATGTGAAAATATTGATATTAGGATTGAAGAAAAAGAAAATAAATTAAGGTTATTATAAAAATGAAAAGATATACTTGACTAGGAGATATATAAATAAATTTAATATAGAATTAATAATATATGATAGAATATAGGAGGGAAGGGAGGTTAAAACAAATTAGGAATGAGATCACGAATCAAAAAAATTAGGACTAAGAATAAAAAGAGAGAAAAAATATGTAAAACTGAGCATAGGAAAAGGAGGGGGGAACCTGAAAGGAGGAAATGGAAAGGATAGAATAAGGGTGGGGGGCCGGGGGGGGGGGGCGGGCGGGGGGATGCAAGGAAAACTACTGAGTAATATGATGTTAACCGATTGCCAAGAATGCCTTAAATTATATCCATCTTCTTGATTAAATTTGTTAGGGTGCTACTTTATTTCAAGGGCCTCTCTAATGATCTTGGAGTTGTAAAACATAATAGAAGCAAGTATTATGGATTTATCAAGGTAGATAAAATGTTTAGAATAAATACAGTGCCCAACAATGACAAACTTTGATAGGAAGAGATGAATTGTATTGACAATATGTTCTTTAATGTGAGCTTTGAAGGGACGTCCAATCTAGCCAATGTATGACTTTCCACAGGAACAAGGAATTCGATAAACCCATGAACTTAGCATGGGGTAAAACTTATCTTTGGCTGACCAAAACATCTTTGAAGTTTTATGGGGTTTAAAAATGGTCTTAATGTTCTTTTTTATTAATATTTTAGCATTGAGGTCAATGGTCCCTTTTATATAAGGGAGAGATACTTGGCCCTAAGGAGGAGAGGAAACAAGGTGAATGGGCTTGGGATAAGATACAACCTTGAATGCTTTATTGATATGAGAAGAGGTATAGCCATTGGATATGAAATATAGGCAAAAGTGGGCTTTTTTAGAGGGAAGAAATTGGGGAGCATATATTTCAAGGGCTTGGGAGATGAGAGTTTTAAGAACACCATATTTTTGGGATGGGTGGTTGTGAGAATGGGCATGAAGATAACGATCACTGTGGGTCTTCTTCCTATAGACTTGATGGGTAAAGTTAGGTAATTAGGACATCTATGAAATACATAGATTTATTAGATTCAATTTCCATGGTGAATTCAATATGAGGGGAAATTATATTGACATGGGAGAGAAAGGAATTTGGTGTAGGTTTACCATGTTTCCAAATCACAAAAGTATCATCAAAAATCCTGAACCAACACTTAGGATTTTGATGCCAAGGTTCAAGAGCTTTGGTTTCAAAGTATTCCATAAAGTTGTTAGCCATGATACGAGAAAGGGATGAATTCATCACCTTACTTTTAATTTGTTCATAAATGGTTACTTTGAAAGAAAAGAAGGTTAACAAGAGGCATATTTGAACAAGTTCAAGAGTTTTGGAATCAACGAGTTTAGAGATCAGATGAATGGATTCAAGAACCAAAATTTTAATGAAAAGAGATACAATGTTCAAGCTAAATAGAATACTAGCCTAGATCAATCTAAATTCATATCTAGCATGCGCCGAGAGGGATCAAATCCCTCAAGGTGAAAACCTTCTTTTTGGAGTGTATAATTTGAGGAAATGTTTTCACCTCGAGGGATTCAATCCCTCTCAGTTCATCATAGATATGAAATTAGATGAATCTAGGCTGGTTCCAGCTAAGGGAAGAAATGTTATATTTTTAGATTATCATTATTATGTATATGTTTGAGATAAATGTTGTACTTTGAAATTTACATTATGTTTTCTTTGCTTGAAATTACCATATTATTTTGTTCTTTAATTTAGTCTATGTTGTTTTCCTTCAATGGTTTGTATGTATGTGTTTGTATGTTTTGAGTGGTTTGTGTGTATCTGTGTTTGGATGCTTTGAGTGGTTTGTGTGTTTATGTGTTTGGATTTGGATGGTAATGTTTGTGAATGTTACAATTTTTGTGTTATATTTATATATGTATGTGGTTGTCTATTAGTAATTATTTGTTGATGAAGAAGGAAGACAATCTTGTCAATAGTTTGTAGGAGGATTGATATTGCACATATATTTCATTTAATTTTAGGTATCACCATTTTTTACAGCTAATTAATTCTTAATAGTGTCCCTCCAGGTATTACTAAATATATCTTGAAGAGTGGTTTTAATTTTAAATTTGTTGAGCTACCTCAATCTATTGAGATGATAGATATTGTTAATAACTTTAATTATGAAAAATGATGAAATGCATTTTTTGAATACAAAGTGACAATGTGTGTTGAATGGAAAAAACAATGTGAATAATAAGAATGTAGTCAATTACAAATAATCTTCAGTGTGATCAATCTCAATTATTTTCTTCTACTATTTTTATTGTCACCCCTGTTAGTTTTGCCATATTTTCATAATGATTATATGAAAAGTGCAGTTGAAATCGTAAACCATTCAAATATTTAACTTTAACTATTGGAGTAGATACCTTACATTTTCTCTATTTCTCTCCAATATTAATAGGTTGAATTACTATAACACAAAAATCAATGCACATTGTCAATAATTTTTTTATGCTTACACTAAAATCAATCACGCTGTTAATCCAATCACTTTAAAATTAATGTACCATCATATATCCAGTTACATCAAATCAGAAATCAACATCTACATTGAAATTAATGCATCCAATGCAAGTAATCAAATATGAAAAACACATTTACACTTAAATCAATGCATCTAATGCAAGAAATCAAATATTATTAGAAAAACGCATCTACACTTAAATCAATTCATCTAATGCAAGCAATCAAATAGGATTAGAAATCAACATCTACACAGAAATCAACATCTACACAGAAATCAATACATCTAGTGCAAGCAATCAAATATAATAAAAAATCAACATCTACATTGAAATCAACACATCTAATGCGAGTAGTCAAATATAATTAGAAATCAACATCTACACTGAAATCAATGTATCTAGTGCAAGCAATCAAATAGAGTTAGAAAACATCTACATTGAAATCAATGCATCTAGTGCAAGCAATAAGATAGGATTAGAAACCACATTTACACTGAAATCAATGCATCTAGTGCAAGAAATCAAATAACATTAGAAATCAACGTCTACATTGAAATCAATGCATCTATTGCAAGCATTCAAATAGGATTATAACTCACCATCTATAATGAAATAAATTCATCTAGTGCAAGCAATCAAATAGGATTAAAAATTAACCATCTACACTGAAATCAATGCATCCGGTGCAAGAAATAAAATAGAATTAGAAAACATCTACACTAAAATCAATGCATCTAGTGCAAGCAATCAAATAGGATTAGAAATCAACATCTACACTGAAACCAATGCATCTAGTGCAAGCAATCAAATATCATTAAAAATAAACATCTATACTGAAATCAATTCATCTAGTGCAAGAAATAAAATAATATTAGAAATCACCATGTATGTTAAAATCAATGCATATAGTGTAGGAAATATTCTTCCCTCTCTCCCCCTCCATATATATCTATATCTCTGTCAATGTCTCCTTCTTTATCTCTCTATGTCGCCCCCAAACACACACACTCTCCATCTCTCCCTTGTCCCTCTCCCTCTCTCTCTATGTCTTTCTTCTTCCCTCCATCTCTCCCCTTCTAACTCCATCTCTTTGTCCCTCCCTCTCTCCTCCTATCCCTCACCCTCTCATCCTCTCTCTCATCCTTCCTCTCTATCTCTTTCTCTCACATATCACTCTCTCTCCCTATCTTTTCCCTCCAACCCTGTCACTTTCTCCCTCCCTCTCTCCTTCTCTCTCTCCTCCTCTCTCCCCCTCCATATTTCTCTCTCTCTCTCTCTCTCTCTCTCTCTTATACTTCTCTCCCTCTCTCACTCCTCTCCTTATCTCTCTCTTCATTCCTCCTCTCCCCTCAAATTTAGTTTATCTCCTTTTGTGCAAACAATCAAATAGGATTAGAAATCACCATATACACCTAAATCAATGCATCTAGTGAAAGAAATATTCTTCCCTCTCCCATTTCCATATATATCTATATCTCCCTCCATCTCTCCTTTTTTTTCTCTCTATTTGACCACCCAAACACACATGCTCTCTCTTTCAATATTTATTTATCTCTCCCTCTCTCTATATATCTCTTCTTCCATCTCTTCACCTTTCATCTATATCTCTATCTCCCTATGTCTCTATTTTGTCTTTCTATGTCACCCCCCAAAACATACACACTCTTTCTCCATATCTATCTATCTCCCCCTCCCTCTCCCTCTCCCTCACTCTCTCTCTTCACCTTCTCTCCCTCCCCCCCTTCTATCTCTCTTCCCTCCTGCTCTCCTCTCTCCCTCTCGCTCCATATCCATTATCACTCCCTCTCACTCTCTTCACATTTCTCTCTATGTGTCTTTAATCTTACCTTCCTCTCTCTCTCTCTCCCTTCCTCTCTCCTTGTCTCTCTCATGTCCTCACTCCCTTCCTCTCTCTCCCTTTCCCTCCCACCTCCCTATATCTCTCCCCATCAACTCTCTCTCTCTCTCTCTCTCTTCCCTCCACTCTGTCACTCTCTCTATCTCTCTCCTTCTCTCCCCCCTTCTCTCCATATCTCCTTATTTGTCTATATATCTCACCCCCAAGCATAAACATTTTCTCTCCATCTCTTCCTTGTCACTCCCTCTCCCTCTCCACTTTTATGTCTCTATGTCTTTTTTCTTCCCTCCCTTTCTCTCCCTTCCTCTCCTTCCAACTTCGTCTCTCTATCCCTCCCTCTATCCTCGTTTTTCTCACTCCCTTTATCTCTCCACCTCTATCACTCTATGTCTTTGTTTTTCCTTCTCATATATAT